>JAUTBQ010154386.1:0-30334 GCA_032361185.1 Lepetodrilus ovalis | reverse complement strand
AGGATGCACTGTCTGTAGAGTGGCAATACAGATATATCATCCTTGGTCTGTCAGTACCAGCCGGTGCTCGCAGGTTTCCTGCACCATTCAGCACTACGGATGTTGTGGGTTTCCTCCTGCCTTAAACTGACATGTAGTGATTATAGTGAAAGATTCTAGAAAGCGACTCTAAAATCCCAATACCAAGAAAAGTAAATAAAAATACAAACAAATTAAAATAGTGTAGTCTATTGCCAAAGTTGGAGTTACAGGGAACTTTAGAGATACTATGTTTCATACAGGAGAGAAATCCTTGGCCTCATATGGAAAGGAAATCTATTTCCTATCATCAGCATTTGTTCTGTTTCCTATCATCAGCATTTGTTCTGTATCTCCAACTTCTTATACGTCTGTCTGTATGAAATTGAGTCGTTGCCATTACTGATTATCACAGGAAACAGTGAAAAAGCTGATTTAGTTGCAATGCTTCGTGACCGTGACTCAAACGGACCACTGCCTAGCATTACTATAAGGCCATCAAAGAGGACCACTTTTCAAAGTGTTCTTAATATTATGGCATTGTACGTATCATAATTCTCATACGAGACCACTTTAGTATTATCAAAGTAATCTTTTTGGATGGAAATCTTTACAGTGCTAGGAGCATGTTTGACTAAGTAATGACCCATTTTCTATGGTGCACTGTGAGTTTGTGTTGGCGTTTCCTGTGTGCTTCATCCTAAGCTAAAATAGTTTGTGGAAAGTGCCCGAGGACAGATTATGAGCTGTATGAGTGAACTGATGATATGGCTGCAACTACATCAGCTGATTCAAACTGGATGCCATCTGAAAACCTAAAATTGTAATCAATACCCAACACTCTTGTATGCTGACATTCACAGGTTGCCAAAAAAATATTCTATTATGTCATTATTATTCGAGACAGAAAACACTGGCTTCTCTGTGATTTTCAATTTTCTTTGAATTCCAGAACGGCCGAGTTGGATTTGAAGATATGATATTTTGATTTGTGCAAATCCTCAAATTATGAGAGTAGCGAGACTTTGTAATCTCTCTTGTAATTTTAAATATTTTAATACCATAAAATGCTCTGAGTTATGATCAATAGACATCTGTAATACTTTATCAGGCAATGGAGTCGACATATGTCAAATGTGACCACATTAACACACTCTTCTTAACCTTATGGTTTTTGATGGTTTCATGATGACATTACTTTTCAATGAGCAACAATTTATGATGTGTTTAAGACTACTGACTACAATCTTAAATATTAATTGTTTTTTCGTGTTTGTTTTTGTCCCCACCCATGCATATTATAATAAAGCATAGTTTTGCCATGAACCATGATAATGTTGACCTCATTTGTTAAATTTGACCAGGATGAACTTCTTTTAAAAGATTAAAACACAGTATATATATATATATAAAATGGTCAATATTTTGTATTTGTGAGATAGAATACCAATGACTTAAAATATCAATACTTTTTTCATCAAAATATTAGGCTTTTCCCTATAAGCTCAGCGTTATGTTTTTTAATATACATACTTTTAGTTCACAGCTGTTTGAAATTCTTTAACCAGCTTTGGTATATAGTAATAGCCAACAGAAGGATTACAGATAATGCTATGACGATGTTGTCATGAATATTATCATGAATACATTTAATTTGGACTTTAGATAGGTAAGATTTCATTCACTACAGGGTTTTTTTAAAATAAAAATGTCCATACTGTAGAAGCTGGTGATATTAATAGTATTCACTTACACAGCATATCACAATTGTAATGGAGATATGCAGGTCTCTGTCAAACGGAATTATTTTAACCAATTTTTCATGTTGATTCAGTGCACATGTAAATGTGCTGTGATTGATTGCATTTTAATTAAGCCTGTTAGTGTCCAGCTATATAGGAAATCTGTCACGTTGGAAGTCGGTATTTTCCGTCATGGATGTGGTCAAGTCTGAGAGAGTTGACCAAGTCCTGGACATTGCTGTCAATAAGAGCTGGGGAGTTAGCGGAATTAGCGGAATAAGCCCTCTTCATTACGTTCCACAGTGTACTTACAAGCCTGCACAGGCTGCTGACGGGCATTAATAAAAAGCTGAGTATCTCATAGCTTTTGATGCGATCAGTCATCAGATACAGAGATACGCCAATCAATGTCTGCAAGGAGATCGGCGAGGACAGAGTACAGAAAAATAGATTCGGGGAGTAAATGAGTACTAATAGCATCGACAAACAGAAGATGAAAATGCCGCTGATTTTGAAACAAGAGTAGCGTATTACTGTAATGATGCGATGGAACCGCCGACCCGTCGAACCGTCAGTGGATGGGCTAATGTTTGCATGGAGAGTCGAACCGTGGCAATAGGTGTGGTCGGTCGTCTTACCTGTCACTCGTGGGCAGAGCCACCCGGTGACCAATTACAGTTGGACCAGGTATGCCAACACCCCTTCCTCCTCCCCTCGGCCTGTCATCGGCCTCCATGTTGTTGACAGCCCGTTGCCATGGATATTCGTTAAGGGGATGAGTGAGAGGACTTACATGAAGTATGGCTAATAGTATTGGGTGACATCTGTTTTAGCAGGAAAGACCTCATTAACTACCGCGGAACAATGGATCTGGAAGTCCGGCAGACTATAAATTCATTTGTCTCGGTGTGATCAGCAGACCAGAGCGTGTGGCCATTGAGTGAGGAGGAGGAGCAGGAAGAAGAGGAGCATCACATGGAGAACTCGCAGACCGGTGGACAGACCGATGGATGGATGGATGGATGGATGGACATCAAGCTAGGAAACGGTAATTGTGTTCTGGCAAAGCCACGAGTGTTCCCTGGCCCAGATAGCCTGCTGCCTTGGGTTTGAGCCGATACTGGACACTGCCATGGGTAATTAGACAGATTGAGAGATAGAGAGAGAGAGTCGGTGACCACACATGAATGACTCAGACCCAGAGATCCTCCACAGACTTGATTTGCATCGGGACCTAACTGTAGCCCAAGGGCATCCTCGCTCGTGTCTTAACAAGGACATCCTATTAACACTCTGTGAGCGACTTGTAGACTATTTTTGGGGCACGACCGAGCACTTTTCTATTTTCGTCAAGATGTGTGTCTCCAAGAACAATGTGTGGACTATTGTTTTTACCTCACCTGTGGTCTTGCCAGTGCTCTAAGAATCCTGATGACATTTTGCCTGCATGCTTGGATGAACCATTTAGGCTGGAAACTCGGAAGTCACTCAGAAAGCTGTCTTAAAGAACTCTATTATTATTGATTTGAATACTTTTGCTTTTTTTTATGTACTATGGTTTTTATATCATGCTACGGTAAGTGGAAAGACCAATTTGTGCCAATTTCATGCATTTCTATCTTGTTGGTATTAATCACAGTCCGATCATAATCACTGTTAAAGCAAAGCATAGCTGGTATGAGTATGCAAGAACCTAAATTGCTCAACTTCAAGATATATTGCTGTATGGTTGTTCCTACTTTATGGGATTTATATGGGCAGGATCATATGCCAGACAGTCGCTGCCTATGGGTGAAATAATCCTGCTGTGTAAAGCAATAATTCAATCAATCATATACCAGACAATATTACCTCATTATTGTTTGTATCCAGATTTTCTATTTTTCTATAACTATAAATTGACTATATGATATTGCAAATTCTATGTATAGCTACTAGTCTATCAGGCTTAAGTTTCTAATAGGAATACGCATAATTGTATCCATGGAAGGCATATCTATGGATTTCCTGTTGGTTGGTTAATGCCTTGTGCTGTTTAACACTGGGAAGGTTGCATAGCAGGACATCACTTGGGATTTCTTCAGTTGGTAGCACAGAGGTAGATGTTCCCAAGTTTGAACCTGATTCTGAGACTTCTAGTTAATTTTAAAGATGACCTTTTAGACAGAAGTGGGAGAATTCTTCTTAAATGACAGGGAACAAGCCCATGTACAGGAGTACAACGAGTTACAATCTCCAAGTACTTGGTGTACGGTCATCAGTATTCAGTGTTTGAATTGAAGGGGGTCTTTGGGGCATCATTGAAAATCTGCAATGTTAAAGGTATCTGTAGGATTACAGATTTGACCACCATTAACACCATTATAAGGAGCCTTTTATTATTTTCTGAATTTCTTGCACTGGCATTTGGGACTTTGGTTTATTCGATTTATCTGTTGGCTTATCATCCTACCATAAGCATATCACTGCCATCTCTAAGATAGTGTGAAAACATTTTGAATAAATATTAAATATTTATGACTGAAATATTTCTAATTATCACCAGAAAGATTCTAGAAACACTAGTGCCAAATAAAATTTTAAAAAATTATCACCAGAAGCTATTGTCCTTTGCTATTTAAAACCAGCGTTTGAAAAAGAAATTATTAAATGCATATAGAATTACCAATCTATTTAATTGTTACATCTAACTGGGATTCTAATTGTTATTATTAAAGTAATCCTGTTGGCTAATGTATTTCCGTACTTCCATTCATTGGGAAAATTACAATAGTGTTCAACAGTAGAATATCTGATGTCACAGTGAAATATTTATGGTACATCTGATCTGTCCCAGGAAAGTAATAGAGGTTTCGACTTAATGGAACGGCAGCTTGTAGAGTAATGTTTGTATTTAAGTATCTAACAGTAAACATCATCCAGAATAATGAATCAATCTCTCCCCTTTCCAAGAATTAAGCAATTTGAGACATGGGCAGTTTTCTCATTCAGCTGCCTATATCTGTAACTGTCGTGTGGTTACATAGCCATCATAATGGTTATTGAAGATGGACAAAAATGCCTGGCTCCCATTGTGGCACTGTTGGTAGCACGGAGGGTTGATTGCACAGGGAGTCACCAGTAATGGTCGGTGGGGAGACATAGAAATCCAACTTTGATGAGCTAATGATGATACTGTGTTGCCAGGCGACGACCCCTGCCTCACTCTCATCACAGACTCAACGTTATTGGATGAGTAGATTGTACAATTAGGCAAATAATCACCAGGATTCATCAATATGGTCGGCTCAACAGACCTGTGTTTAACTTTAATGCAGAGAAACTTGGGTTTATTTTACTGATTTATTTCATTGATTGTTTGACAAAGTTTTTTAGAAGTACATGTATAGCGACTGTTTCGAGGATGAAACTGATACTAGAAATAGATTTTCGTAAAATTTCATCTGTTTTGGATCAAATTTGTCTACAACCAATTATGTTTCGAGTTCAGAAATATATTTTTAAAGGAACTAATGCAATAACATTGTTGAAGATGGAAGTTTCTTTTTGGATAGCTTTTCAGTAGGACATATGAACATGTCTGTTCATGAATTGTTTAACAACTAATTATACTCTATGTGTGTCTTTAATATCCTTACTTCCACTTGATTTAATTTACAACACCAAACTGACTTGCATTGATTACAAAAGTAATGATTTAATATACATATAGAGTTTTAATTCAATAATTATGGCATCTAAGTGCGAACTGTAGTATAATTTATTGACAAACACATTTTTAGTACCAGTGCTGACATGGTACTTAGCTCGGATCATCATAATTGCTTGGCAGGTGAATAATTCCTGATATTGAAACAGGTAATGTACAGATATGGTAATAATTGATCATGTTTTCATCAAATGTAACTTTATTTTACCCTGAGGATCTTAAAGAGGGTTGATGTGGTGGCAATCAATTGCTTCCTGTGAAAACAGTTGTTAACAAACAGTACGGACTTATCCACCAATCTGCGTCCAGCAATAATGGCTGTAGCTCTCTTGTAATGCTTTAATGGTTAGTGACGTTTGTGGAGAGATTATGAATTGGCATGTCAAAAACGAGATATTCTGGTAGAACTTCATATATATTTCATCGGGTTCTCCATGCGGTCAGCTGATGTATTACCATTATAACAACTACGATATCCATATATCATTATTACACTCCTAATGCTGTGAACCAGTTGCTTGGAGCTGAGTCTCTTTTGATCAGTTTAATTAAAAATTAATTTCCAATATGCACAAATGGATGGCTGCTGTAATTTGTGATGGGGACTGCAACTGTGGAGCTTCTGGTCAGCAAGTGTTGTCCAAGTCCCGAGGGAACATCCACTCATCTCCCCCCTCCCCCTCCTCCCTCCCCCTCCCATGTACTCTCCGTCACGGACAGGAAGTGAGGAAGAGCACATGATCAATACGCCCGATCGTCTTCGCTGGCTGGCCAGGGGTTGGCTGGTCGGAGGGCGGGCGACTCCGGTCGAGGGAATGCTGGAAATCTGTTCAGATTCGACGTCGTTAAGCAGACGGGGAGGCTCTGCTATGGCCAGGATGTGATGTCACACACACTCTGGGCATTACACGCTGTTTTCAGACGCGGTCGGTTGATCGTCTGTGCGAATGTCAATGACGAGGATGAGCTGTTCAGTTTCCAATGCTGACACTTTTCCCCACTGATGGAGTTCCTAGGTACTGTGTTGCCCTCTTCCCTCCCTTTGCCTTGAACTCCTACAGCTGAGAGGACTTCACTTCCTGGAGGCCGTTCTTCTCAACAACTTCCACACATTAATGTCATGATTGAACCATTCCATGCTGTTATCAGTGGCTGAGATGTCGCTAGTTTGACCAAGCATCCTGATTGCTCCTGTGAAGCTTTGGAATAAGTTGACAGGTACATTTTCACATTTTCTATGGCTGTGTTGCATCCTTGCAGCGATTTCCAATGTATTTTTTGGGGAAGGCAACATTTTCAATAACTAGTGAAGGTTCATAAATTATCTTGTAATTGATGAACGATACTGATTGATTCATCTTTCAGAAATGTGTTTCTGTATAGGTAGCAATTGTCATCAGGTAGTTTATGTGGAAGTGTATGTACGATAATTCACTTGGTCATATTATCATGAACCAAGTTTATGCAATACGGCACTAACGTAATTTATCCTTCACATCTGCTAGATATCATCATCTATTGATTCCCATGTAATGCCACACTCATAGCCATTACTGATGTCCCATCAAATACATACATCATTCTGAACGGATGTGTAAAAGTGCTTGTAAAACTTTCAGCCAACCAGAGATTGCTTCCATGACTGTATGGATGAATAATGGTAAAATTGTCCCATAAAATAGTTTGGTTAGTATCAATACATATGACAAGACTCAGTGACAATGTGGGTGTACTATGCTCAACAAAATAAATTAAGGGCCAACAGATTTTATTTTCTGAGAAAGCTTTCTACCAAATTTCGGAACTTGTGGGGTTTGGTGCCAGTCTTCTTCAAATGCATCTGCAGGTTCTTTCCTGGAGCATATAGACATTTGGAACATCTTCATTGTTGAAATTATATATAAAGCTAAACTAGTATTTCCAAGAAGACTATTGGCCCTAAATTAATTTTCTTGAATATATTAATTTGATCTGTCTCTAATTCTCTGGAAAGATGAATGAAAATTGAGTTTCAGACATGTATGAATTATAGAAAGTATTTTATCAAAGTTATTTTTCTTTACTTTCTTATCATTTTCCAATATTAACATTGATAATGTAATTTCGCAACAGGTTTATTTTTTTCTAAAATATGCAAAGGTAGTTTATTTTGTTTGAGAATGAACATTAATAATGTAAGCAACAACAGGCACATTTTTTTTTTTATCAAAATAATCTTCATCTTCGCACTGTTATCACACTAAATTTGAATATGCATTCAGTAATGACACTTTGTTTGTCACATGCAATACCGGTCCACCCATCTATCTGCCAACCTCCCACCGAGCTTGTTGCTCTCACTTCTCTCTGCAACTTCTTTATGTAAGCCAGTCAGGCAGCTTGTCTCCTTGTAGAACCCCAAGGGGCCAGCTTAGCTTGGTGTGGTGTAAAGCAAGGGACATGGAGGAGCCTGTGTCCCTTAATGGTAATCCTTCAGGTTGGCCACTACCTCCTGTCCCCTAACATGCCGAGTCCAGTCAGGGGACACTGATTTCATTAGGTCCATTTAACTTGGCCAGATGTCCACGGGGAGCATGTCTACCTAGATTAACCACAAGGAAGAGAAGCAGGCTGATCCAGCTCTCATTGCTTCACCCTCCTGCCTGATTAGACAATGTGCCTCGGCAGCAAGTCGGCAGATCTGTTGAAAAGGATGTGTTGGATATGTGAAGGTGATTTCTTGCTTCGTGTCCTCATGACTCGGGGAATAGCTTAAATAGGTTTTGTGATGTTCAAGATATTCATCATAGAGTGATGGGGGTAATATTTAATTGTGTTGGACAAAGCATGATTGATTGGATCAATGTTATAGCAAAGCATGTTTTCAGTGAGTGGGTTTGACAATCTTGAGGTGATGCTTCATTTGAAATCCTAATCATACATAGGTTTGCTTAAATTCTTTCAATTTTTTTTTGGGTAATTACCAATAGAATTGTGCAATATTTTTCTCAAGTCTATATGTAAGATTTGATAATGCCTCGTTTCTTCCTGTCCAAATGACAGACAGTTATGATATTTTTTTACCGGAAACTTACAGTATTTGTCATAAGCCAGGTGATCCATTCTGTATGTCTGTGACTTAAAATAGAATTTATTCTTGTCAATTTAGGTGTTTGTTTCTCACTTCATTCAAACTGTTTTTTTGATATTGAAAAAGAATTTAATCAATACATGGTACATTTTGGTCTTCAAGTGATATGAATCTTTCCTTTCTGCTAACAGTGTTGCCTGCAGTCATGTTGATTGCCGGTCTGTTTTTCCTGTCCAGAGGTATGTGGTGCTGCTACCTCCATTGACTACCATACTACGGGTTCTCGTGTCAAGTCAGTGGCTGACTGCTTTGATATGTTGTATCATTATATCAGCAGTTGTACCACTGATTTGGCAAGGGGACACTCAACTACAATCTCTGGACCTCGGTGCTGTTTACCTTGTTTTACCTAAAGGCCTGCCTTGTTCATTGTTGTCATCATCATTGGTAAGCTGTGAGTCTCCAGAATCAGGGAGCTCGTGAAGGTTTTTGTCAACATGGATCTGGTTAGAATCCTGCTCCATGATCAGGGAGCTGATGAAGGTTTTAGTATACATAGTACTAAGATGGATCTGGCTAGAATCATTTCCATTGATCAGGGAGCTGATGAAGGTTTTAGTATACATACAGTGCCCCCTCAATATAACACCGCTGATTCGGATATAAGGTGGGGTCAGACATGGATCCCATTTTTATTTTCGTTATGTCACTGTACTATCGTATAAGGCGGGTAGTATAACACAGGGGAGGTGGATGTCATAGACCCCCAACTTCAGCGTTATATCGAGGGGATACTGTAGTACTAACATGGATTTGGCTAGAATCATTCCCCATGATCAGTGAACTAATGAAGGTTTTAGTATACATAGTACTAACATGGATTTGGCTAGAATCATTCCCCATGATCAGTGAACTAATGGAAGGTTTTAGTATACATAGTACTAACATGGATTTGGCTAGAGTTATTCCCCATGATCAGGGAGCTGATGAAGGTTTTTGTCAACATAATACTAAATGGATCTAGGGAGCATCCTTCGGTATGTATGTAGTAAGATTGACTATCCTCAATATTTCTGAGTTTTATTGTTTTTTTGTGGGTTTTTTACAGCAGGTTTGCTTTTTTTCTTCTCGGCTATTGAAGCATGTAAGAACTCCTGAGTTTGTGTGAAATAGTAATCTATGCTCACATTTACCTCATCCATTAGGCTGGTAATTGAATTTTCAAAATGGCAACCACTTTCATTACATGGTGAGTATTGCAACTGCCCTATTGGTAATGTGTAGATTGTGTTGATCAGAGTCACTGTAAGCATGTTCTTTGCAGTTATGGAACCAGCATTAGTGTATGCAAATTAAATTTTGTTACTATTTGGGGCAATGTTTTTGTCATATTGGTGTATCAACTTTTCTCCCTACTATTACCATTGATGCTGAACTCATGGAATTTGGCATGCACTATTTTAGGGGCTGAAATGCTTTTGCTGAAAGTTATTTTCATGAGACTTAATTGGTTCAATATATTTCTGGGAGGTTTTTGTAATTAGGGTATTGGATTTTCTTTGTTCTTTAAAAAGGCACATATTTCTACATTTATGTTATTTTTCTTTGCATACTGTTATAAATTTGTTAGTTCATTTTCGAAACAAAGTCACGCAAATAGCGATGTAAATTAATCCAAGCTAAATCTGAAAATTTGGCCGAGTTTTCAACGAAATCCTTGATAAGAATCTAGTTCCCACATTGAACTTTCTTTTTATAGAAACCTACACTTTTCTGTCATCAAGCACGGCTGTACTATTAGTAGTGATAGAAGTTTCCTGACATTTCAGACAATTACCTTCATAAAATATTCACTTTAGCAGAACTGAGGGAAAAGTGGGAAAAAAATTAGATGGATATTTTTCGGCTCGTAACACAGGAATGCATATGTTGAGATGTCGGAAGTTGATGTCTCGCTGTTAAGATGTATAGCTGTAACCTATTACCCTGACAGTCCAGGCAGATTCTGTCAATAAGAATAACTTTTAACATAAATGTGCAAATAAAAGTGTGAAAGCGATAGTTCCCGGAACAGTTCACCACATGCACATTTGATTGTAATGTCTTAGCTGTATAGAGTTGGAACATAACTGTGAAGGTTGAAGAGGAGTTGATGGACAGTTCATCATCGTTATCGTTGATCCAGTCTATTGGAAGGAAGGTATTTGGTCGATGCCTCAAGGCATCAATGTCTCCTTGGAATCATGCCACACCTGTAACATGTTACACCTGTAGCGTGTCACACCTGTGTGTGTGTGTGTCAGCTGTGTCATCTGTACACCATTCATAGATATCACCCACGGCATGTGTGTATAAAACAACATAGAATATTGTATTGTTCAAAGGCAATTTGAACAGTTTGCATGAAACACACACCAAAGGTGTAGATTTATGTGACAGAATTGTGAAAGTGAGAATGGGGTTCTTTTTGCAATATCATTTGGATATTGCTTCAGTGTGATTGCTTTCTGATTATTTATTTGACATACCATACTGACATGGTGAAATTGACTACCATACTGACTATGGAAACAGCATTTTATATCAGAATCCATTAGTATTTGATTCTTGAAGAAAATTATGATATTTGGACTACTGAATCCTGCATATTTCAAATATGTTCTTCTTTACTTATCATATATTTTCAGTTTGTTCCTGTAAACTATCAATGTAAATGTCATTGGGATGTTTGTGAACATGTACTAAATTTTACTACTGAAATACTTGCATATTTTATCATCATACTAAGTTTTATGTGCAATTTTCAAATAATTATAAATAATTTGGAGTTTAATCCAGTATTCTACTGCTAACGTCATTCTCAGAAAGCAAATTAGATTTGCATTCTCATCTGTTCCACTGATGCCTGTATTTCCCATGGGAAAATTTCAAGTCCTCCAATTGGTGTCAAGTTTTCCAACTGACATTAGTTTATTGCTCCAAGAACCAAATAATTACTTGCCTGTGAAAGAAGCCATGTATTTCCCTAAATTTCATTTGTAACAACGTTTTTGCATTATGGGATCAAGACATTAACTTCCATGTAGCCATATTTTCTGACCAACACTTTCCTTACGAAGCACCTGGTATGATAAATTATAATATCTGTTTGAGTATGACCCCAATTTCATTCAAATTTGTTCCATCAGAAAGCACTCTTTGGAAGCAACCCAATGAGGCAGAATATTTTGACTTAATTCATCGGGGACGGGGGAAGGGGAGAGTTAACTGAGTTTCCATGTAGTTACCAGTAGCATCACGTCATTAACTAACACCTCCACCCTTCATTCTGATGCACCTCTAGTTGCAGAACAGAACAACCTCTATTCACTCTGAGGCCATGAACCTCTAGTTAGACTCTAGACCTTAGTTCCTTCCTGCTATCCTACACTCCTCTCCACAAGCATTTGCACCACTGACCTGCATGTCACTCGACTGTTCCACTGACTGAACATCAGAGGTTCATGGTGGTGAACTCAGCTATAACGTCTGATTTTCAGTTACTGAGATGGTTTCTATCTTTCCTAGATGACTTGTAGATGCACGTCTTTAATCACCTCTATTTTGTCTTCTCTTGTGTCCTCTTGATTTTCATGAGAGATGAATCTCTTCATGACTTTTTTGCACTAGTTTACTCTAGACTTTCCTTAGTTGTAGATTAGATTTTGTTTCTTTGACATCTGGTTTGAATCTTTTCATTTTGATTTTCATGGGAGATGAATCTCTTCATGACTTTTTTGCACTAGTTTTCTCTAGACTTTCCTTAGTTGTTGATTAGATTTTGTTTCTTTGACATCTGGTTTAAATGTTTTCATTTTGATTTTGTTTCCTAAATTAAATCTAGCTGCAAATGCTCAAAATGTTCTCACCAGTTAAATCTAGGAAAGATTGTATGGCTTCATTTTTCTTGTCAGTTAGTCCATGTCTGGGGCATACATAAGGCTTCTCACATGCATTTACATTAACCTATTTGTGTGGAGTAGTCATCAAGAGCTATTTAGTCTGCGAACTTAATACCGGGATATCACACTTCAAGACGGCACTCTTTCAAAGCAGGAGTGCATGACCTGCAGACCGTAAGTGTATCCATTTTTTAGGCTTGAATGGAAAGTGTCATTTTGTAGACTTGGGCGGAAGGCAATATCAATGACACGACCTCCCAGTGACACATCTCAGCCACAATATGAAGACCTCTCCCAGGAGCTTCATGAATACCCATATTTTGATCTCTTCAACTTCTATGTGAAAGCATTAAGAAAATCTTTGACGGATTGGCATGCATAGACTACCTAAAAGTGCCTTCAAACTTTGAAACAATATGAAACATGGCATGAAGCAGAACATGGGGGCTGAGAGTGATCATATTATTCTGTTGAATGTAGTGTTAAGGAGGTTTGCAAGAGTGCAAGATGTTTTTATTATCATAGAACATGCATTCTCCTTTATCTCCTTACCAATATGATCATTTAGTTCCCACTGCCTTCAGTTATGCAGATTCAGAATGTTTTTTTTGTTTTGTTTATTAAATCTTGATATATTTCCAATGGATTTATTGATTGCAACAATATGTGAATCATACAAATGATAGTTTCTGTGGAAACTGAATCAAGAGTCCGGTGGGAATCTCATCCGACTGCATCCAGTCCATCATATGAAGGGTGAGCTCTGCCACAGGGCCTTGGGAATCATACATAGACAGACGCATTGATCAGACGTAGAAGTGTGTTCAAACTGGAGCCCAGGAACTGACCAGAGAGCGGAAGGTCATGGCTATAGACGCAGACCATAATGTGTCTATCAGCAAAGTAATAAAACCAATGGTGCAGTATCTGGAAATTGGGTGTTAACTAATTACTCTGTCAAGAGAATATGGCAATATTTTCATCTTATTGGTTCTTGTGGATGAGCAGTGGCAATTTGGATGTTGGGTGTATTTATCAGTATTGCAAATTTGGTCATTTTGATGCTTTATGTCTCGATGTTATGTAAAGGGGGATGGTAATTCTTGATGGTATCCATTGCTGTTCCGTGGGCTGTCCATGTAATAAATTTCTATTGATCGTCGCTTCTGATTGATATCTCTACTGATTACTCTGGCTTGTGCTGGTATTTGCTATATTATTTACTCGCTTTGTACGTGATTTAAATCAATTTGTGAGATCGGTGGGCCAGTCGGGTGGATACAAACAATGGCATAAATTATTCACATGAGACCATGTGCGTACTCATTATTTACCTATATTCCAGGTTTGTGGTTATTTTGTCCCCATAGTGCTGTTGCTCTCAAAGTGCTTTGCGATTAAATATTTACGTATTCTCATTCCTGAATATGCAAAAACATCGAAATGCAGAAATTGGTACATTTTTGTTGTTGTATAAAACATGATTTATTTTGAATAAAATATGAAGATTTTTAATGTGCTTGTGTTGCTTTTGTTTTGCCGAGAGGGCTACTGCGACGTTTCTGTAGCTAGTGTCAATCAGGTGCAATCGGGTGCAATCACAAACAATCGGGTGCAATCACAAACAATCACAAACAATCGAGTGCAATCACAAACAATCGGGTGCAATCACGGACAATCGGGTACAATCACAAACAATCGGGTGCAATCACAAACAATTGGGTGCAATCACGGACAATATGTTAGTGAAAGCATTTTCCTGGTGGATTCATCTCTGCGACTGCCATGTCGGGCATCTCTTGATGTCTGCAGCAGGAAGGAGGTTGTTACAGGGATGGAAAATTAACACTAGGCCGCTCGCCTGAGCCCATTTCTCCCAACCTAAGGGCCAGTAGAAATTCATGTTTTTTGTAAGCATTTATTATTTGTATCACTATTCGGGCGAGTAAATTTTTCAGGCAAGTTCCATCACTGCTCGTATGGCATGCATGTATCACCAGGCTGCAAGTTCAAGTTCAAATTTTATATATGGGGTTTTACGAACAAAACTGCGAGTTGAGCTCATTTTCAAAAACATTTTGTAATCCCAAGACCAGACATTTTAATACTACATTTTTTTCATAATATAATATCCATTTGAATATGTCATTCTGTGAACAACAGACATTAACCACACATCGACATCAAACCCCAACATCGACCCCCAACTTCAGCGTTTTATCTAGGGGACACTGTATTAGAATGAACATGGTTTGGTAACAACTGGATAAAATACTGTGCTGTCTGGAGTTATGTTTCTGTATGGGCACCAGTAATATGAGCTACGTGTTAGCTAGCACACACACACACACACACACAATACAAACATGCCTAGGTTGTAAAGAGAAATGTTCCTATACATGTAAATCCTCCCACACACATACTACAAAAAAACCACATGAAAGAAGCACAAACTACTAAAATTATATATTGTATGTAAAAAGAGAGACATGGCGTTTGTTTCCAGTGTTGGTAAAGTATAGGTACATGTATATTGCATCTATATTACTGCTGGAGTTAAGGATGGTCCTTTGTATCCAAGATTTACAGCAGTCGCTCCCAGACATTGATTTTGAACTTGCTGCAAAGGCTACAGCCGTATCCTCTTGAGTACAGAAGATCACGAATCTTAGGAATAATGAACTTATAAAGAATTGACAAGCTGAAATTACCAGTAATCCCTTTTAGACTGATGAAACACAAGTACCTCCACATTTGTCCACTTATTCCCCACCTCCCTCCCTCCCTCACACCCACACAAAACACTACCACCCCCATCCACCCCACATACAAAACACCACTACTACCACATCCTCATTATGCACCACATCATTGTTGTATAAAGCAACCAATCTCTTGAAACCCAATGTCAATGAGACTTCGAAGAATATTGTCCAAAGAATTATCCAAGCAACGTCTATATAAGAAGCTGGAAATTGTGCAGCTTCAAAACTGTTGATCGTGACTCATGACTTGTACATGCCTTGAGAAACTCATTTGGAAAGTTATTTGGAGTTCCTAAGCTTCCAACTTATGTACTGGAGGTCATGAATCATGAAGAAAACCATCCCCAGGTGATAAACGTGACTCTTTCACTGCCAAATCTCACACCTTCCTTATGCTATTTGTCACACTACAGCAGGTGCTCTCAGTCTTGTTTTTGTTAATCCATGTATAGAATTGAGTCACGAACTAAGTACAACAATGTTAATTATGCATCCTGGTAGCCACTGTGATTGCTCACATTTGAACTATTGATTAATGTCATGTTACAGATAAGCTCTCCCTTGTTTTAACACTCCTGCTGATACAACAGATGCCCTAGTAACTCTTAGAGATTCCCTAGTAACCCCTGGAGATGTCCTAGCAACCCCTAGATATGTCCTAGTAGCTCCTGGAGATGCTATAGCACCATCTGGAGATGCCTTAGTATGCCATGGAGATACCTTAGTAGTTGATGGAAATGCCCTAGTAACCCTGAAGATGCCCTAGTAGCCCTAGAGATGCCCTACTAGTCCTTGGAGATGTCCTAGTAGCTCCTGTTGATGCCCTAGTAGCTCCTGGAAAAAGCCTATTAACCACACATATTATTCATTCATATTTAATAAATCATGTTGACTTGGCCACAAGATTATGATACATTTTGAGTACGATTTCTTGATAAATGTTTTAAAATAGGGATTTGTGAACAAATAATTAGAGTTGAGCAAGAAATAATACTCAAAATGGTTTTGTGATCTAGGTGTCTGGTGTGCAATGCAACAAGCTAGATAAACTTGGCAGCATCGGCTCTTTCAGAATAAACCTGAAGCCTCCGTTCCACAGAATCGTACGTGATGTTTCTCCCACATTCACTGGGATACTAAAATACTACGGTCACTGTTACGACTCTCTTGGTCAAAGTACAAAGACATTTCTACTAAATCATTGTAGGGTCATCGTAAGGATACCATGAAATACCATTCCTGTTGATGCTAAAGGTGGCAGAGACATATCTTAACATTTTATCTTGTGAAGTAATGGTAGCATGATTACTACGAGGGCGGCCGTAGTGAGTTATGACTCCCATAGTGCTACTGACCATTCCATGGAAAATGGCTTAACGCCTAAGATATAAATAAATGACCCAGTGACATTTAGGAATGTGACATAATTGAAATGGTCACACGATCACTTTGGGAGGGAAATTGACAGTCAGAAGGAGAATATTATCCCTGAGGATTGCAAACTATACATCTAGATACCATTCCTCTGACCGATTATGGCACTACGAGCGATTCTATCCCACATGTCAGTTTAAATGAGTGCGGAACAAGGGTTCGTAATACATGGCCAATTTTTGGTGAACCAAGTTGCCCTGTATTTGAGAAGTATTAATCTGGATAGTTGTGGTGACACTGTCAACATGTCTCGGTTACCTTGATCAGTACAGCATTGCTTTTCTTCATCAAAACATTTAAACAAATTTTAGTCATATTAGACAGACATATTCTAGATAGAATTTCTTGGCAACTTTAAGATTTGGTATGTATGTGGACTCGGGTAAAACAAAATAAAACACATTAAAATATGTCCATCGGAAATCTGTTGAGTATTTTTCACGAATCTACAGTTTTCTGTTTATTATCATTCAGGACTGTACAATTTTGAAATTCATCTTTGAGATTGGGTGGACTTGTACATTTCAAACTGAAGTGTACCATCACTAATACATTGAAAAATATCTTCACAACCGTCAGGACCGAACTCGAGACTTTTTGCTACGAGTCCTACACTCTACCTCCTGAGATATCCAGGCTATACAGAACTCAACCAAAATTCATCAAGTCTTTTGATACAGTCACATTTATCCAGCAACAGCTCATGCAACAGATAACATCCTCTTAACAGCCAAGTCGTGAATCATCTTTTACTAGGATTGTTATCCAATACAGAAAATTGCTGATTGGATAGAAATAATTATACATTTCAGAGCAAAAAATGTGTGAGGAAGCACACAATAATAATCAAATTTATCATACTTTACTTTAATTCATAGCCAATCAAATTTATTACACTTTTCTTTCATTCATTGCCAAAATAAAGGTCGCCTGAATACATAACAATTTTCCAGAGAAATGAGCATCCTTCGTGGCTAATCAGTTTGTCACACAGCTACTCGATTGTGATTAATCCTGCATGTATTGCTGCCACCTCTGTTCCACAGCTCCGATGACCATCATCCAACCAAATAGCGGCATTGTGTTTGTGTAACTCGTCTAGCAGGAATCGGTCCATAGCTTGGGCTTATCATATTCACTGTGACCACAAGTCCTAGGTTTCAACACTATGGGATCATTACAACTGGCAGTGTGCGACATTAGCAGTGGCCCGATGGCCAATGTCTTAGCTAAATTCACTCGGTCTAAGCTAATGCACTTTGGCAAAGACCGATTGTCTTAGTTAAAATACTAATTCTATATCTAAATTTGCACCTACTTTCCGCGATTGCATGGTCCGGGCTTTGCTAAGTCATTTTTAATTGGCCCTGATGTCTTTGATATAGCTCTTGTTAATGTCTCACACTGTAACTGGGCATCAATGCTCCTTAAAATCAATATATTTTCTTTACTTAAGTGAGCACAGATTTCACTGCTGTACATGATAAAGCAGACTAATAAATAGACAAAACACATTAATTATTAATGGAATGTCAACATTGAACCAACTTTTTATTACCCTTTCCAGAAAGTTGCTCAGAGCATGGCTTATAATTGTCATAAGTAAAATGTTCAGAACCTGCTACAAATGTAAGTCTGGTTAAATGAACCATTTTTATTACAATAGTTTTTACTAACCATATTCTCAAGTACTGTAGCGAAAAAAGTGTTTTATGCAACCATGCATACATTTGTAGTAGGTTTTGAAAATTTGACTTTCGACAGTTGAAGGCTATAATGTTCTGAGAAACTGGCCACAGAGCTACTACAGTATACATTGCTATTGTGAGGGGATTAATCAAATTTGACGACTTGTGACCTAAAAGAAGAAGACATTCCACTTAAATTTCCTGATCAGAGTACATTTGTATGTTCTATTCAATAGGATTTTATTTCAAGTAGATATAGGAAATTGTCGGAGGGGAAAAAAAATTTCATGATATGATTAAAGTGACATGCCAGGTTATGTCTTCATGTCAACAATATACTCAGAATAAGTTTAACCTTAGAAAGCTAAAGAAGTCATTGCAAATTCATGATTTCAGAACAACTACTTGAATTGTGAATTTTTCCTGCTACAATGTGTTCCCCAATGAAAATTTCAATATGGAAAAACACACTAAGTATTTCATAATGGGAGATTTAATTCCAATTTTAAGACTGGTTATCTAAATAATTGTGATTTATGGCTGGCATTTTGATATTAAATCCTTTTAACAATTCTCCGTGTTGGCTTAGTCTTTAAAAAATGCAATGCCAACAAGTAGGGCATTTCTTACCCCTAGCATGAATAAAGTTAAATAAATTGTACTGCCAGATATATATTCTCATTTCCCATATTACACACAACAATATATTTCAGTATCAACCGTGGAAAGGATTTTTCTTCTAGTTTGTTTATTACTCTGTGACATTTAAATGTATTACTTTAAGGTCATCCACATTGGAAATAGACGAATTTTGGCCTGTATTGCAAGACAATCATCGAGTGAACCTTGGTATTTGGTACAGCCCAAGAGATAGGATGGATTATTAAATTTCAGATTTGTTATGTCATACTACTCCCTGAGGATATCGTATAGAGCAGGAAAAAAGATCATTCGCTGCAAGACTTTGACTTTGAATTACAACTACATATTTGACAAACTTTAAAACATTTGATGATTACAGTTGCAATTTATTAAGTTTGGTGCATTACTAAACCATATATAATTTACTAAAATTAATATTTTTATTTAAGGATGAACTTTCACGAAATGATTAAATGCTTAAATGTCTTTAATTCCTAAGGGTTATGTAATGGGTATCATATATGAAAGATTTCGTCTCAACTTTTGGATGATTAAAAACTTCAAGACCAAATTAAATCTGCAAGTATATTCAGTACTTTGTAAGCTATCTTGGGAATTCTGCCAGGTTTAGCTCATCAACAGTGATGTAAAAATTGGAGTCTTTTTTTTTTTCATCTGCGGATTATTTGAAATAGGTGCACAATCCCCTGCTCCTTATAACTCTCGAGGTAGACACCGTGCATTATTCCATCACAGACACACCACCCTCCTCACCGCCCCTTCATTCCACCGCCCGTTCTCGACGTTGTTTTCCCGTGTATTGATCCCCTAATCTGTCCCTCAATCCCGTCCTTCCCCCATCAATACACTCTCCACCTATGGGATTTTCACAGATGACCGTTTGTCATGGAACTGGACACCAGATTCCAGTCGGATCCTCTAATGGAGGAACATGTTTCCACGGTACTCTTTGTCTGGTTGGTGTGCACGCCACGGCTAAGTGCTGAAACCGCCGTCCTGCACAACCATGAAGGCCCACATCCTCTTCTTCGCCGCCATAAAGAGGGATATAAAATATGAGGATAATGCATGGCGAAGTGGACAAGCTTGGGCCATTGCGTGATTTATGTGTGTTGAGCATGTTAGCGAGTCATTTGTTCAGGATGTAAATAATCGGGAATGAACATAAGATTTCAATATATATGTACAGATGTAGTGCGTTTAGGTTGAACTCAATGGAAATAACTAATTTGAGAACGGTGTTGTGAGCAGAGTTTCAAGAATAGTGTTGGAGATGAGGTTATTAAGCATGTTGTCAGACTAACTTTCGACCTTTGAATTTGTGAAAATCACTTGTCTTGGGACCCAGTGTTGTCTAGAAGATTAGAATATAGTGTCAATATACTAGTGTGCCATGTTTGTCATCATTGTCATCATGCAACAGGCATGGCTAATGTGTCTTACTGCAAATTATGGTACATATCACAGGGATAGAAACTAACTTAAACTTACTCGCTGGAATAGTGATACAAGTACCAAATGTTAGGAATTTCTACTCGCCCTTAGGATACCTTTAGCATTTCGAGAAATGGCCTTTGCAAGTGTTAATTGTGAAACCTTACTCAGATAAATTAAATCCATTGTTAATATTTTCTTATATAATTTAATGCTGTTGATTCTTCCTACACAATGTTTGAGAACCCATATTTGTTAGAAAATTGAGTCAAGTAATTACTTAACCCAAATTTTTTCAAGTATGTGATCGGAAACTGAAAGCCTGGATGATCTATATTTGTTAATAGAGTTGTGTCCCATGGAGTCAGTAGGGAATGCTCTAACTGAGCAATATCGTGCGCGGTAATTGGCACCTACATTATATGCTAGTATCATGAACTTACTCTATCTGCCTTAAGGACATCGCAAGATTTACAATACTTCTGCAGACTATGTATAATGTTGATTAGTTTCTGCTACTCGTGCAGGATGCTTCATATGTTGAATATCACGTTTTATTAATCTGTGTATTTAAATATAATCTTTCATTGTTTGTACATGGTGACGTATTTTCTCTAAAGTAATACCTTTTAAAAAGTACCCAAATTTCAATAGTCACTTTAGATTGTCAGTCCGATAACTTGTATTCTGTTTTGCTTGAGTGTTTTCTCTAATTAATCGTCCTAATTTTAGTGTCCGTAATACATTAAAAACAAAACAAACAATACGATTCGTATTTGAATTGATGAGTCTACAGTCGTGTTATTTCTGGATTTGATCAGATAATGCAGAAAGCTTTATGTATGTCCTCGGATGATTATTCTGTTAATACGAATGGCATGATTAAGCATAGAGACAGAGCACGTGATTGCAATGTTGAAAATGAGATTTGGAAAGCAAAGAGACATGGTCGGCGGTGGATGGGCAGTCGGCGGTGGATGGGCGCGGGGATTCCTGTGGTGTGGTCACCTGACACCAGACTGATATTGATTTCCTATGCTAAAGAGTTCCCACCCCCCACTGCCTCGGACGGACAAGTATTTACTGTTCTGTTGCCAACAATAATGAATAGACGAAAATCTGTTCTTTTTTTTTGACGACCAATGCGTCTTTCTTATCACAGCAACTGCCGATTTCAGAAGTTCATTCGTAATGAGACGTTGGCCGAACTGTTGTGAAGGAAATGCAAACTTGCAGGTATAAATCTTTGTGCGAGTTCAAAGATGACACGTATTTAGTCCCAGCCCCTGATTGTGATTTGCAGACTAGTAAAAGACTGTATTATGGAGAAAATGAAGCTTAATTTAGTCACATGTCAATGATCTATGTCTATTTGCTAAAAGCCACATTGATTATCTGTCCAGCGTTCTACTGGTTGTCATTCTAAGTGGTTATGTCATAACTTATGATATAAGGTTGGTGCTTTTACATGCATCATTAAAGATTTTGCTGAATAATTAAAAGCACAGAATTTATGTATTAAAAAACAAAATCACGTCTTAAAGTTCATGCTAATAATAATATCTTACGCAATGGACATTTTCGCAAGAAATAATTCATTATGCTAATGAAAATTCTATCTCTAAAGTTTCCAGTATTGATCACCAAACAAACATATATAAGTTTATGATATAAAAAAATATATTAATTAGTTCTGCAAGGATATGATGTACTTTATACATGTGGCCTAACAGTATTATCAATAACCACAATTTAAGGTACTAAGTCCATGTATTTGGATGATAAATGAGATAAGCTAATTATTTAACACCCTTTCAATTATGACTATCTAATGACGAAAAGGAAGGAAAATTTAATTAATAAAAATAAAAATGGAACCAGTTCTCGACAATTTGAACTAGTCTGTTGAACATGTTTAGAATCCTGATAATTTACAGAGTTGCCCAGGTTTGAAATTAGGTCCAGTATGGAATTTATTATTTGCTGTTGCATTATCTTGTCAGAAATAATCAGATGCTAGCTATGAAGCACAGGAAGTAATATAAAGAATAAAGCATTTATCAATACCTGATAAATGGGATGTACACGGTATGGATGCTTTCAAGCAATATCATATTTGCTGTTTTCTCTGTATTGGTTTTGTACTCCAGGGAGGTTAATGAAAGATGCTCTTATGTTTTTATCAATACCTGGTTGGAAAAATCTGAGGAAATCAAGGATGATACTTTTGATCAGGTATTGATAATTTCGGAAATGTCAACCTCGTTAGCAGGCTTATTATACACTGGATTGAGCTATCGGGTATAATAAGAGTTTTGGGGCGCAGGTGCAAAAATCTCAGGTGTTGGAATTACCTGTGAAGACCTAAACGTGTTGATTCAGATGCAACTCAATAGCTATGTTAATAAGTCCGACTCAATCATAGTAATGGTTTCTTGCAGGCAGAGAACTCAATACTGCCAAATGGCCCAGACACCTGAACTCTTAATTAATAATGAATAGATTTGATGGGGACTTAATTTCCATGAAATGCCGAGATGATGAGGTGATGATGTTTTGACATGATGGAGTTTGGTAGTTTGTTGTTTTGTAATTTGTTCGAGGAAACGGACGACAAGATCCCCTGTTGCTGTCATACAGAAGGTGCATTAAAATGTGATGTAATGATTCCAACAGGTGACCTGTGTCTCTATTGTTAAGTCCTAGGTTATTCTCGCCAGCAGTTTATTGGCAGCTGGCTTATGATCTGTGTGTCCTTGACAAATCCAAGCAAACAGGACGTACATTCTAAAGAAGACACAACATGGTCGCAATTAGAGCGATGACTATCTTTGAAGAGGGTTACATGTACGATAGGTTTGCAAAACATAACAATTGTAAAATATTTCTTTGAAAATTAAGTTCTTTGGTTATTTAGCGGAAATAGTCTCTGAGATTACAAAATTTTCTTGAGTATGATTTCATGCTCAACCCAAAGTTTTATTGACAAGTTTCCACATTAATTTTGAAATCATCCTCAAAACGTTTCATTATTGAAGTCATCATCAAAACGTTTCATCACGTCATCACATCATTGTAGCCGTTCACTACAGGGTGGATTCTACTGATGTTATAGATCATTGGATTTTTAGATAAAAAATAAAAAAAAATATCCAACCATTGTTGAAAGAAAATAATTATGTACTAATCATGATGTAATACTTGCTTGTAGACGTTACGTCATCACACAATAATGTGCCATCCACGTAACTGTTAATGGGAACTATTTACTTATAGTCATTATGTCTGACGCCATCACATTCAGTGAGAGCTTGGTCGAAAGCCAGTCAATAACTGGAGGTTGGGGGGAGTGAGGAAAGAGAGATTTATTTCCAGTTAATATTTGCTTGCATTTATTTCATCTCTATGAGTTACCATGGATTCCAGGGCTTATGTTTTTCTGAATTAAGGAAGATCAGTAATTGCATGTTTGTGGAGAACTGGCTTCATCAGTGGATAAGGAGATTTTGGTCGATGGTCGTCTCCATGGTAGTTAATGATGTAGAAGAGTTAGGCAGACCACTTCCATAGAGTTTTAAGTTTAAAAAAAAATAAAAGACAAACTTTCTGTTAACTATGAGAAGAATAAAAAACAAAACAAGATGCTATACGAGTTGGGATGTTCTGTACCTCAAGTGATGAACTTAGTGGCAGCCATTTTTTTGTGTGGCTTCTTGTTAGAAAGTTTATGCAGGAGGGAGAATAAATGTATTGTATTTGTACCAATATGACAAGCATTTCCCGATAAGGGAGGCGTCATTGGCATTTGGAGTTATGGAATATTGCTCTATTGGGATTGGTACAAATTGCCATATGTCAGGAAATGACTTTATGAATACTAGTGGCAGAATTCCATCATTGTTCTGATAGATTTACTCTGTGATCATTTTGACCAATATGCATTATTGAACAGCTAGTAATTACAATGCAGTTTTCCCTTTGCAGTATTTTCAATAAATTAAATTCATTGCATTAAGCTGAAATATTGGTGGATATATTGGCAACAGATCTATATTGATAATCATAGTAACACTACGTAATCTGTGTTCACGAGTGGTAGTGCAGTAGTTGATCATCGGACTACAGAGCACAAGGCCCCGAGTTCAAACCTACCCTGGGGACGAGGCACCAATGTACCACACATAATTGGATGCACTGTCCGTGTGTTGCATTTATCATCCTTGGTTCAGTAGTATTCCATTTATAGATGTTTCATTGTATATTAATATGTGATTGTATTTCAATTATAGCCAGTTTTTTTTCTTGTATTATATGCAGGGTTTTGACTTAAAAAGGGGGTGCTTTAAAATTTTACAATGCTAATGGTATCTGTAGGACCTCCTGCAAATTACAGATTTGACCACCATTAGCATTCCTAATTACTGATTATTAAAATAAGCAATCAAGAATATTATAAATATCATGTTTTTCTTGTTGATTTTCTGTTTTGTATTCTTACATTTTACTAATTTATGATGTCATTTTAATATTTGTTAATGACATCAACAAGGAATAACATTAAAAATAAATCTGGTTTGCAGATTGTCTTGAATAGTATTAAATATTGAGTTTCTTCATGTGATTTAAGTCTCTGTTCTTTTCTTCCAGGAAATCGTCCATTCTGATGGAAAACCAAGAGTAAAGACATTCAGAATACCAACGTTTTGTCAGTCATCTGTCTACCATGAGGTAAGTCCGTGATGCAGATATATAAATTATGATTCTTCTCAAATGCAGTTTTCCCATTATGCAGAATGAATCACACTACAATTCTGTCAAATTTCTGTCAAACATATATGTGTGGCTTTTCGAACTTTTATTCTTTGATACGTGAAATAGATAGATGTTAATCTATTCAAGCGCTACATTATATGTAGTCTTGGGAATTCCTTCATAAATCTCTCATATCCAGTAGGAGATCATGAGCCCATCATAACCCTCGTATGTGGTCTTGTATTATTGTGGATGAGTTCACCTATAAGAGTTATGGCCTCACAGTGGATATGTGAGATTTATGAAATTGATCCCTGGTGTAGACCATAACATTGATCACTTCTGACCTTTGTTGCATCAGATTGTAAAATGGATGAAATACGACATGCAGAAATACTGCCAGATATGGTTGGAATTTCATTGCCTTGCAACTTAATAGTCTATGACAAATCATGACATAGGCTGTGTTTGGAAATAGTACAATTTCTTGTAAGCTAAATTCTCAATTTTGTTGGTCATTCGACTCATTGTACATACTTTATTCATAGAAGGCATGCTTCTTTGCATCTTGGGACATTGCAGTCTGGTATAAAATTTGAAACCACAGTCAGTAAATAATTTATTATTTATTTATTTTTCATCACTCAACATAAAATGCAATTTCCCCAACAAAAAATATGATCCAGATTCCAAAGCCAGACGAGAAAAACAAAAATGGTTGCAAACTCAATTCAAAAGACATGTTAAAATCATTAACATTGTAAATCCTTTCCTTGGAGTCTGTTTGTTGTACACAGCTTTCCCCCTTCTCGTTCCTCATAAGATGACAGATATGACATTACTGTGTCAAGCCGTGGACATTGATGACTATCTATCAAATGAAAGGATCATCGTGGACCCTTGGGGTGTTCCTAGCTGGCTTCACCCATGTGGGTTGCGCCACAGGACGAGTACTACAGCTTAGTAGGTCCTGTGTCCGACTCCATTGGTTAACATCAATACAGGGTACCGTAATGTAAGTGATACAGCCGAGGGTACTAATGAAAACGGGACTACTTCAGCTGGTTAGTACGACACGAGATACTATTCCCAATTAGACAATAGTGTTAGTAGCCTACGAGTAGTGTTTGAAGACCAACTATATTACCTTGGGAAGACACATTATGATGTTTTCCGCAAGTGTAAATGACAGACATAAAAGCTGGATCCTATTTTGCGTGAATGATAATGAATGCTTTAGCTTGTTTAATTGCTTTCATAAAGAACGGCTTGGAGGGCATTGACAGGCATTTCTATGAGCATTATTGTCGGATGTATCGAGGCTTTGTGGATATTAATTAACGTCCCGGTCTGAATATTTGTTGACCCAGTACCCATGGTCAGGTCCAACCTACCCCCACCAATCCTTGCAACCATCCAGTCTGCGTATTCCACTTGAAGTCTTGCACTCCAGAGAACCTGGGAATCTCTACAGTAGCCACAGGTGTCCTGGCATCATGCCAGGTCCTGAGTCCAGTTTAACCACTGGAAGAATGAGTGATTGAATGGGTGAGTGCTTTGGTGTGAGGGTGTGAGTGAGTTAGTGGGTAAGTGAGATTTTTGTGCCATTTTCTCCTGGAAGTTCCATGCATCGCGGCAGTTCTATTATAGTCTGAAGGATAAGATTGTGTGAAGACCTCCAACTCGCATCTGATGCAGACGAAGCAATCATGGTTACACAGCTCCATGTGTTGAACAGGGGTGCGTTCAGGCTGCAATACATTTACTACACAACCTTTCCTACAAATAAAATTCCCGCAGCGACGTTAATCTCCATAATCACTCACACTACAAATAATATGTGGTACAAACCCGTATGGAAAGTAGTTAATACATATCATATGTATTACTGGCTGAACGGCTTCCGTAGCACTACATAATTATGCTATGTAGTGAAAAGTAGTGCAGCCTGAACGTGCCTCTGTTCTCTACTGCAGAGTATATATCTAGCTACAGAATGAGATTTAAAGGCATACAATCACAGATTTCAAAGAACACTTAGTGGGGTATCATTGTTCTATCTGTGGCGTGATATTCTAAGTCAACCATCTGTGATAGTATGTATTTACACTGACAACTTTTACTTTACAATGGCTGTCAGATATGACATCCATCAGATGTCAGTCATACATATGCAATGCTTACCTTGCCAACTCCATCACAATTCCTTAAACCTGTACCCTTTCTTGAATGATGTGCTAACGTCTTCAGTAATATTTAACTAAAGTTTTGAAAAAGAAAGGGAAATTTTCTTGCAATATTACAGGGTATTTTATTTCCACAAGATACTGCAATAAATACCATGTAGTCTGATGTAATTAATAAGTTACTACAGTAACCTATGACTTATAAGGTTGATGTGAAATCCATCATATTGCTATCTCTAGTCGCAAGGTGTTTGGACTTAGTTTGGATATTTTAGTAGTCTTTGTTTAACTTTCCTTACATGAATTAATAACAAAGGCAGTCAGTTATCTTAGCACAATTCAAGAATTGACATGCATGGAAGAGTTTTCACAACAAGACGTAAATCTTACGAAATATTTGTGCCAGTGGATTTCAGTATTGCGTGGCCTTTACACAGATGAAGTAGTCATGAAGAGGTTTGAAGGCTGTCGCCATCTGTCGCATTGATTTGTCACGGTTGCATGCGAAACACAGTGTTTTTTCATTCCCAAAGATTTCTTTTGCAATTCAATGCCACATGTTATTTATATTTGAAAGTAATCCGTGACATGCCTTCTATACAATATTTAATGGAAATATAGCTCATTGCGTCATGAACAGAATAGTATAAGCTTTGTTTGCTGTAATCTGGAACAATGAAACTTTTGCAAATATTTTGGAGCCATGGATCAGGAAATAAAACTTTTACTATTGAGGGATATGTAACATTTACAAATGGTTTTCAATGATATGGGTACTTATTTATTGTGATGTATATAACAATATTAATTTTACATTGAACTTTATAGGCATCAACTACGTAATTTGTAAGGGTAGATGGTAACCTCATCAATTCAGACATCTTTTACACTAGAAAGGCTTGCTCTTCTTGGTATTTTACCTTAATTCTTTCTGTCGGATTAATCTCAATCTGTATGGTTACCTTTTGATTCCTCCAGTAGAAACAAAAATATTAGCTTGCAAATATCTCCCTCAAATAGCAGAATGAAATAGAAATTGGTTTCCTTAAAAGCATTTCATCAGTGTCAGATGGTTCACCTATATAATGGACAAACAAATTTCTATCTGAGAATACTTATGTTAGATTTGTCAACCCCAAGGTTGTTATTTACTAATGTACTTATTCCCCAATACAGTAAAACAAAATTGATTTAAATGAATAAAATTAACATATAACTGCTATATCAAATTCCCTCCAATGTGGATCAACGAAGGGGATTTTGGCGATATAAAATTGATGATAAGTATCACAAATTAATGTAGTTTGCATTTATTACTCAAATATAGTGCTACGCACTCATTGAATTCTCTGATTGTATTACTCTATATTGTGGAGAGGCATATATACAGTTGAACTTGTCGATGTCAATATCCATTTGACAATCAACATTAGATATGCTGGTAAGTTGGCATTACCGTAATGTATTACTGTTACATTATCACTCTTCCATTATGAACTCACTCACATGATCGGGTCTTGATCTACATCACAGACTCTGTATTGACATCACCAAAGGACATGAAAGAGACTGTCCTGCCCCAAGGGATAACGGAACCCACAACGGCTCGGGGTTACCTTTGCAGCACAAAAGAAGTGACCATTTTCTGCTTGTATTTCAGCCGAGCCACTTGAGCACGTTGACGCTGACTGAGAGTGCTTTGTCGCGGTACAACCAGACCCCGGAGTTGTTCAAGAGCGGACCTTATCCCCAGTACGAGAGTGTCAACGGTCAGAACAGGTGGGTCCCAGTTGAACCCTCTCTCCTTGCTGAATGTAGGCGTTGTCGCAAATGGGCGAAAGATTCCTGCAGCGACGTTAAACTCCATAATCACTCGTTGCTGAATTAGGCGCAGGCATTGCTCTTCAGGGCATCTCAGGTTGCCTCCAGCATGGAGAGGGTTAAAGATTCATCCCACATGAGATACAGAGCTGGAACTCATTAAGTAATTGCACGGTGTCGGGACCATGCCGGTCACTAATATGTTTTCGGAATACTTATCCAGACATCCGATTCTTTGGTGCAGGCTTCAAATGTCTGAAAGTGTAAGTTTACATGGTTGATGTTGTTTTCATCGATGGTTGCTGTGCTTATCACATTACTTTCCTTTTGATGTCTCACAACTCCCAAGTATCGTCCTATTGTGGAGAATTTTCACAAGAAGCTTAAAAAGTAAATTACTGAAATGACATGGAGCACCATTCACTACCAGTCAAATTATTGATTTCAAACAGCAACTTGCTTTACCGATATTCATTGGATATTTAAATCGTAAGCAAAGTTCGCACCTCACTTTTCAAATCAGCAATTTCTCTCCACAGAATGCATTACTGTTGATGATATATTTTTATGGATTGACTTTCATTAGACTTTCTGCACTGAGAAATGCATTCTTTCTTTTCCGTCGAATCCTTCAGCTTGGCTATAAGAAAAGTTGTCTCGAAAAATCACAATGCTCTTAGGCAGTACATAGGAAAAAGGTTTCTTGCTATCATGCTGTCCCACGATATTCATAACGTAATTATCCATAATTAGATAATATCTTAAATGACATTAAAACAATTTCTTCTTCTTTTGTGTTTGTTCGTAAAAGTACTTTTAACAACTGGGTTTGGAAAATAGTAGATTTTCAAACTTCCATAAGTCTCGTTGCGGAGATACTGGTGTTACAAACAGTCTTCAATACCTGTTACCATGGTTATATGGAAGAAAAACACTACCAGGGTCTCGTTGCTCAAAATAGTGGTAGCTACAATTGATTGTAAGTCTAATTTTTAGGATGCGCTACAAATACAGTGTCTCCTCGATATAAGGTTGTTCGATACATAGCGGATTCGGATATAAGGCGGGGTCAGATGTGGATCCCATTTTTATTTTTGTTATTTACCTGTAC
>JAUTBQ010154375.1:0-13523 GCA_032361185.1 Lepetodrilus ovalis | reverse complement strand
CTTTTATTTTATACTCCTATCAAATTTGGATTTGTATCTTCCTCACATCCAAACTCTTTAATAAACTACCTTGACGCAGAGGGTACGAGGTATCATCAAAGTTCAAAGTTTAACTGATCAATGAGAAATAAGAAAAAAATCCTTATTGTAGAAGATGAATTAATTTCAGCCGAATATCTCAAAGACCTTTTTATTGAGGAAGGCTATGAGGTACTTGATATTGTTGACAATAGACAAGATGCCATAAAACAATCAACTAGATATATCATCATGGATTATTATGCTAAAAGAAGCTATGAGTGGTTGTAAAGCAGCTGTACAAATCCATAATAACGATAATAATATAAAAATTATCTTTCTAACTGCATATGCAGAACAAGAGATAATTGACTATGCTGTAGACGCACATGCTAGTGCTTATCTAGTTAAACCTTATCGTGAAGATGAAATCCTAGCAACTATGCGATTGTTATTTGCAGAGGAAAAAAAACAAAAACCAATTTAGATGAAGAAAAAATTGAACTTAAAGGTGGCTACATTTTTAACGCTAAACTTCATCGATTATTTAAAGAGAACAAAGAAGTTCAACTCGGTAAAAAAATGCTAAAGCTTATAGAAATCCTTGCTCTAAATAAAAATGTTAGCGTCTCAAATGCTCAAATTTGTACTTTCATATGGGGTGAAAATAAAAACGATAAAACACTTAGATCTTTGATACACCGTATCAGAACAACTATAAATCAAGATATGATTCAAAATATAAATGGCTTGGGGTATAAAATAGCCTAAGCTTTAAATGTTATCTTAAATATAAGACCATCATTATGAGATATATCTAAAGTTCCTTCCATCTGTTTAACAGTAAGTCGTATAAGTCTCATACCAAGTGTTTTACTATTAAGCATCTTATCTATATCAATATGCTCATTACGGCTTTCATGATATACAAAATAACAACTATCTCCATCTTGATATAATACTATCCTAACTTGATCACTTATTTTATCATGTTCAAAAGCATATTTGATAGAGTTGGTAAAAAGCTCATTTAGTATGATACCTAGTCTAAACATTGTCTCAAGTGGCATAGAAATATTTTTACTATCAATGTCTACAGCGATATTTCTATTGTATGTTTGGTTTATTAGTACTGTTAAATTTTGTACATACTCTTTAAAAGGAACTTTACCTATATCATGGTTTTGATACAAAGACTCATGTATCATTGCAATCGATTCAATACGCATCTTATTATCTTTTAAAACTTCTTCCGCACTTTTTGAAATACCTTTTTGGAGGTTAAGTATCTGAAGACCAAAGATGGACGCGATGATATTGAGATTGTTTTTAATTCGATGGTGAATCTCTTTGAGAAGAGTTTCGTGTTTTTCATTTGCAATCTCAAGCTTTTCATAAGTAACTTCTGTAGAGATGTTGTAAAAAATACCTAAAAGAACAACAACTATTGAGGTAGTAAGCATATTAATATCTGAGATAACTACTTGAAATTTAGGGTGATCCATCACTTCATGTTGTCTTAGGATAGTTGCAATTGTCCAATATATAAAATGAACAAATGACATCCATAATGCAGTTTTAAGTCGAAAGAAGAAGAAAAATCCAAAGATAATAAAAAATGGGTAGATACTTACAAAATCAAAAAGACGTTCACTAAGCATTGCAAGCGAGGTATCTATCTCTAAAATGATAAATAGTAGTATCGCAATTAATGGTATATTTTTATAGTACAGACAGACAAAAAAGAGTATACCTATTAGAAATCCAACACCGAGCTTTATCCAAAAAACATCTGTAAAACCTACATATAGTGCAGACAATGCTAATGCTATATATATGACAAATGAAGATACTAAAAGACCACCAAGCATAATCTCTTTATGATCTTTACTTTTAAAAATATGCTTGATGTTTTTGAACATTATCTAATTAAAAAGATCACAGCGAAATCCTTCATTGCTGTGAAGTTTTACTTTCTTATCTTTGATAGTCCCAATTGGTTCATTATCACTTAAAGCATCAATCTCTATATCTACCGTTCCATTTTGAGCAGCTGGACAATAACTAGCTTCATAAAAACTATTTGCCCAAGAAGTTAAATCATCAAATACACTCTCTATAGCATTTGTATCTAACTTCTTCTCATAAATACCACTATCTGTACTTATCTCATCTATCAGCTTTTCATCAGCATCACCAACACCTACACCTTGGTAAAATAGTGCTTTATTTTTCTTTATAGTACTAAACATAGTACTTTCATTGGTCCATCTAGCTGTATCTCTACCATCTGTAAATACAACAACAGAGGCAAATTCAAAATTATCTTTATCAAATGTAGGAGTTGAAGATATAGTCTCACTAGTACAATTTCCTACCCATCTACAAGCAATTTGAGTCGCTTCTACTACTCCACCATAAAGATTTGTAGATATTAGATTTTCCTCAATTATCCTTTCAAAGTATGAATCATCAAGTCTACTTATCTCATCTTTTAATCTTCCACCATCTTCTAAAGGATCTGAAACTATAGGTGTTATTCTCTCTTTTGCATTAAAATAGTATATGGCAATTTTAACTTTCTTTTTATAACTAACTTTATCTATAAAAGATGTAACTGACTCTTTTAACTGCTCACGCAAAGCTCTATCTTTTATAATTGATCCTGAAAAATCCAAAAGTAGTAAAATATTGTTTGTAATAGAATTTTTACTAGAATCTATAACAACTTCTGCTTCACCTGATTCGCTAGAAGAATATTTGGAGCCGTTTTCATACAATATACCTTCTCTATCTAAAGGTTCAGTACCTGTATATTTAAAAAGCAAACTATAGTGCCCTTGTTTTACATAACTATTGCTACTTTGCATGAATTGACTTTTTCTTATGATATCAAAGTCACCTTTTTTGCTCACCGTTTCCCCACTCACATGAACACGATAACTCTCGGTTCCAACCCTACCACAACCCAAAATAAACATAACAATAGGTAAAATTATTAAATATTTTCTCAAAATCATCTCCTAAAATAGTAAACTATTTTTTATAAAATGATTATAGCGAAAATATTTTTTATTTAAAATCTATAAAAAAAACTAGTATTGAGTCCAAAAGAAGAGACATCGGTAAACTCATCAGCAATAATACCTATCTTAAAGTTTTTATAACCATATGCAAAACCAAAACTTCCAAAATAACTCTCATGTATCATCTCTAAAGTTTGTACCTCATCAAGTTTATGTGAGAGTTTGACATAAGGAAAGTTTTCACCATGCATCAAATCAATACCTCCTGAAATCGTACTCTTCTCTAAAACAACACTACCTTCAAACTTATATTTTACTGTTAGAGTTTGTGTATAATCCCTATATTGTTCAAGTCCACTAATCGTTGGTGCGTATTTTACATATCCATTTTCATCATGGCTTTTGTTTTCTGTTTTTAGTAAAATTTTACTAAAAGGGAGTTCTTTCCAATACACCTTACTTAACAAATCATTTACTAAAAGTTTAAGTTGAACGTTATACTTTTTATTTTCAAAATACAATCCAACATGGGAACCATATCCATACCCAGAAGCTGATGAAACATCTAAATCATACAGATAATTGTGAGTATAATAATAGGACGATCTAGCGTCGATAACATAATCTTTTGTCCCATTTGCAGTTGCTTTTCCCTCTATAAAACCATTTTGCATATCTAATACGTAAGAGAGATAAAATGCCCCTCCTAATCCAATAGAATAATCATCATTTTCATACAGTTTACCAACTCCTGAAAAAATTAAACCATTTTGCTTAATCCCTTCTATATCCAAATCAAGTGCATAATCCCTACCAACTTCCAAATCATTTTTATTTTTAACTGCATAAAACAAATCAGTAAAGTCTTTATCCGTATCTATAAACAAATCATATTGATAAAAATAACCTAGATAATAATGATTCCCAACACCTACACCAAAATCAAACCTAGAATCCAATAAAGCAATATTTTGACCATTTTTCGGAGTATAATCTCCGTCCCAATCATCTAAAAACTCTTTTATCGGCATTGGGTCATTTGCTAAAAATGTTTTATATTCGGCTTTGATAGTTTGGTTTTGAGGGGTATTCGCAGGATCAAAAAATTGTACTACACCAGCATTAGCAGTACTTATAAAGAATAATTTGCCAACCAAAACGGCTGGCAAATATTTTAAACTACGGAAGTGATTCAAATGTACCATCTGTGTATAATATCACAGGTATACCTTGTCTTCCCTCAAGTGTTCCAACAACTACGCCATTTCTTGTTACAGCACTTTGAGAACCATAGATAACATCACCATTGACAATCTTGATAACTGCTCTTAATCCATGATGACTAGTTAAAACGATATCTCCATTTCTCATATCTTTATCAAAATCTCCAGTACCCGTTATCGAAGTTGCACCATAAGCATAATTAAATGTAAAATCATTATCTTGATTTACACTATTTTTATAGCCTAGATTTAAAATCATTTTAGGCTGTTCTGGCATTTTAATTGTTCCAGTTACAGATATATCCACAAGTGGTTTATCAGTTGAGTTTTCAATCAAGCTCATAGTTTTTGCATTGAGCCAATCTACTGTGACATTTCCAGAGATATATCCTCCAGTTACGCTATTTGTAACATTTCCATCAAACACTACTTTTTTAGGAAGATACCCACTATTGAAAATCTTTTCATCATGGTCAAGTCCTATATCTAAATAATCTAGCTGAGGATTTGCACAACTATTACTTGTAATTTTAATATTATCAGCTTCAACTGTGTATATAAATCTTGCAGCATTGTAATTCTTTCGACCCATATTTATTGATAATGCTTCAACATTTCCTTTAATCCTACCATAAAAATTTCCATGGTCATAATGTAACCCCTCATTGTAGAAGTTATCATTATTAGATTGATGTGTAGTTCCAGATTTATCTGTATACGTTATAGTGCCTTCAGATATATATGGATTCATACTATCATCTTTACAACTAAAACTTCCGTCTATTCGTGTATATAAAGACATTTCTCCCTTAGAATCATTCTCAGGCTCAAAAGAAAATTGTAATTGATTCAATATTGGGGTTTCACAACTACTCTCTATTGTAATTCTCTCAAAATCTATAAAACCTTGCTCATTTGGAAATATATTCTCTCTTCCACTATCAAGTGCAATATTCTCACTATTTCCATTATATTGTGTATTTATACTACCACCCCGAACATCAAATGGATGAGATACACCATTTGCATCTGTAAAACTGGCTGTTACCTCACTAATATATTCACCATTCTCATCCTGTTGCATATCAAATTCTCTTCTATTTTCACCCTCTATACAAAATATTTGCCCATAAACATTTGTATTTCCATCTACAACTTCAACCCCAAAATGTTCTAAAGCTATATTTTGACAACTATCACTTTGCAGAGAAACATTATCAAACTTAAGCCCTATATATTTACTATAGTTACCATCAGCATATAAATCAGGAGCAACTCCACCTGACGAACCATATCTCTGATCATCAGAGTCTAAATTTTCAACATTTCCATCAATATTTGCATAAAAACCACCCCATCTATTTGCAGTTAACTGATGTTCAGCATCTGATGCATCTGTATATGTTACAATGCCATCAGATAAATTCATTCTTTGATTATGCTCATCTAAACAAAAACCACCTGCATACACATATGTCTTATACTCATCTTCCATAAAACTTTTACTATCAAGACTATCATTTTGAACATACTCAGGAATTTCAAGCTTTCCACTAACAGTATATGTTCCTACCTTTCCAGATATTGATACACCACCAAAAGTTACATGTTTTACATCTACTTCATCTTTTTCATTAAATGTATAATAAGCACTCAATGTAAAATCTGTAAGTGCTAACAACGTACCTTGGCTTAACAATGAAACATTACTCAAAACAAAATCTGAACCATAATCTTTTCTAATCAATGATATATCAGCTTTTAATGTCTGTGCATCAGATACTAAAGCTCTTGTTTCTCGATTTTGATCAGGTTCTTTGGTAGTTGTACTATAATCTTCATCATCCCCACCAAAAGCATCTCCTTCTAAAGGAACCGTACCATCAAACTTTACATTTAATGTACCTGTATAACTTTTCAATGAAATATCTTTTAGGTTTTCACTTGGTAGTGTAACCGTACCTTTATATTTTTCATCATCATTTTCTAGAATACTATAGCTCCATAGGATAGAAGAATCTTTTACATATACGATAGATGTTGTATCATCTACATTATTTGTATCACCTGTACTATTTTTATCAACTAAATCTAAAATATCTGTAACAATCCCTACTGCATAATTACCAGCAGTTTTTGAATCCATGGTAATATTTTCAAGTGCAGTTCCAAGATTTTTAGCTTCATCATCTAAAAAGCCAGGAGTTCCACTATTTTGATAATCCACAACACTCATAGCCTGTGTACGAAGGTCATTAAAAAACTGTTTTGAAAGAACGATATTAGCTTTCTGCTCTTCTTCAAGTCTTTTCTTTTCTGCCTCTTCTTCAGCTTTCTTTTTTTCTTCTTCTAATTTCTTTTTATCTTCTTCGGCTTTCTTTTTTGCTTCTTCATCAGCCTTCTTCTTATCTTCTTCAGTCTTCTTTTTTGCTTCTTCGTCAGCTTTCTTTTTAGCCTCATCCTCTAATTTTTTCTTATCTTCTTCTTGTTTAACAATTGGTATATATTCACCATCGTTCTTAGTCAGTTTATTATTTGCCCCAACTGCGACCATTGCATCTGCAAAATCTTTAGAAATTACAGATTCTTCCTCATTCCCAGCTACACCATCTTCATAATCTTCACTTAAATCATCAATTATATCAAGTATCGTTACATCAGCTTTAGCGTCTGCCATTTTGTGAATAGCCCCAATTACCTTGCTATATTGAGGATTTTCCACAGGACTTTCACCTAATGGATCAAAACTAAACATCTCACCAATATTTTCTTGTGCAGCTTCAAGATTCTCTTTTGTTACAGCACCTCTCTCTTTCATTTGACGAACAACTAGTTCACTAATAGGAGAAATATTAACTTTTATCTCTTTTGTCTCAGGTGCAACAGTTGCAGCTGAGTGAAGTTTCAAGTCCTGAATACACTGTCTTAGTTCACCTGTTAAAGGGTTTTTCATCCTTGATTCAGTATCACACGTAACCTCTATAATAACAACACCATCATAGGGTACATCTAAAGTATATGAACCATCGACTTTGTCTGTTCTGCTTTTTACTAACTCTTCTGTAGTTGATGCTGCATATGCTCTGACTACACCATTAACAATCAAATCATCAACAGCAACACCCGCCAGTTTGGTTGTTTTTTCTAACTGTTGTGGATTACTACTACTGCCACAACCAACCATTAAAAAAGCCGCTAAAGTACCTACTAAATATAATCTCATACTTGCTCCTTAAAATTTAAAATATTTTAATTACTGAGCAATTATCATTCCAATATTTATGACGTTGAGTGTGATTAAAAATTTTATTATACATGAGTAATTTGCCAACCAAAATACAATGGCTGGCAAATATGTTAAACTATGGAAGTGACTCGAATGAATTATCTGTGTATAATATGATAGGTATACCTTGCCTATCTTTAAGCTCTCCTATTTTTGTTCCATCTTTTGTTACATTACTTTGTGAACCATAAACAACATCTCCATTAACTACTTTGATAGTTGTTTTCAATCCATTAAGAGTAGTTAAGATTATAGTACCATTTTCAACTTCTTCGTCAAATGCACCCGTTCCATTTATAATAGTATTATCATAAGCATATACAAATCTAAAATCACTATGATTACTTGGATTTGTAAAACCTAAATTAATCATCATCTCAGGTCTTTCAGGTGCTTTTATTTTCCCAATTATACTTACATCTACAATCGCTTTTGCATCTGAATTACCATTTAAATTCATAGCTTTTGCATTTAACCAATCAGCAGTTATTTTTCCTTTGATATATCCACTATTTGAACTATTTGTTATAGCTCCATCAAATACTATTTTTTTAGGAAGATAGCCACTATTGTAAAAACCTTCGTCATCTGAATTAACCTCTCTAAGTTGTAGTCGATTATCTAAACTTACAGATACAGGTCTATCGGTAGTAGACACAGATCCTGAAGAAGATGAACCTTTTATCATAAAACCTTTATCCTTGATACTGTTATTTTGAACATATTCAGGAACTGACAATGTACCAGAAAAGTTATACGGAGTTGCATTTGCATCTAATGTTACTGTATCAAAAAGCACATGATTCATAACTATTTCATCACCATCAAAACTATAATGAGCTTTTAACTTTAAATCTTGCATAGCGACTGATGCAGTATCACTTGTTAATGAAGCATTATTAATAGCTACATCTGAACCATAATTATTTTGTTTAGTCAAAGATATATCAGCTTTAAATGTCTGATGACCTGTAGCTACAAAGTTTTCAAACTCTAAAGGAACTATACCATCAAATTTAGCTGTTAAAGTACCTGTATATGATTTTAATGATATATTATCTGGATTTTCACTAGGAAGTGTTATAGTTCCTGAAGCTGTTGTTTCACCTGATACATTTATCTCATAGTTCCATACTAAAGCTGACTTTTTAGAATATGATAAAGTCTTATCTCGTTCACTATTTGGATAAGTTCTACTAGTTTGATTCTGATCTATTAAATCTAATACTTTTACAACATGATTTACAGCTGATTCACTTGCTGTACCAATATTTAGAGAAACACCTTCAATAGCTGTACCTAAACTTTGAGCTTCTGTATCTAAAAAGCCAGGAGTTCCACTCTCTTGATAATTTACTATACTCATAGCTTGAGTTCTTAGCTCACTAAAAAATGCTTTAGAAACTTCTATTCCATCTTCATTTGGATCTGTCTCTACTGGCTCAAATTTACCTTTTTTATAGGTTAAAGGATTTACAACGCCTGCATCTTCCATCGCAGTTGCTAGTTTTTCTGACATCTCTTGGTTATCATCACCAGCTTCACCATCTTTATAATCTTCAGCAATTGCATCTATTACTTCTAAAATATTTTTACTATCATCTTGTTCATCTATCTTATGAATAGCTCCAATAATCTTTGCATAATTACCTTCTGTTGGATCAGCTTCTAGAGGATCAACTAAAAACATTTGCTGTATATTGTTTCTTGCTGCTGTAAGATCTTGCTCCGTTACTGTACTTTTTTCTTTCATCTGTCTTACAACAAGTTCAGTCAATGGTGAAACATTCACCTCAACAGCACCGTGACTAGGAGATACTGAAGCAGCAGAGTTTAACTTTAAACCATCAACACATGCTATCTGTTTGTCTGGTGTTACAGGATTATACATCCATGATGTGTCTATTTTACACTCAACTTCTACTATCACTACACCATCATAAGCTACATCTAATGTATATGAGCCTTTACTGTCTGTGTTACCAGTTGCTAACACATTATTTGGATTGTTTGCAGGGTAAGCTTTAACAATACCATTGATAATCAAATCATCAACCGCAACTCCAGCCAATTTAGTCGTACTTTCTGACTTTTTTGAACTACTACTTCCACCACAACCAATCATCACAAAAGTTAAAAGTGATGCTAAAATATACTTTTTCATATAATCCTCCTTGTAGAATTATTAAGAGAATTATATAATTTTATAAGTAAGCCAAAACTTAAACTATTTTAATTTTTTAAATAAATTAAATATATTTAATATTTTATGAAAGATATTTAATTTGGTCGTCTAATAACCTTGATATTTGCTTCAGATTTCTTTTTTTCAAAGTACTCAATTAGAGACGCTTGTTCTTTTGATTTCATAACCATGGCAAATATTTGTTGTTTTGCCATATCAAATGAGACATTTTGCTGACCAACCTTTTTTTGGATAAAAAACATTCCAGATACTTTTCCTAGATTTAGTACTGGAGTAAAACTTCCATCTGGAGTTTGAACTAAAAGTTGTGCGAGTTTTGGGTTTATTGATTTTAGTTTTACCTCTTTTTGTGTCACTTCGATATTTGGCATTTTCATCATTGGTTGTTTTTGTTGAGCTTCTAGTACTTCACGAGATGGTGAAATATACTCTACTAACTCTACACCTGTTGGCATGTTAAATTCATTTTGATGCAACTCATAATAACTTTTAAGTTCCTCTTCATCAGGTTTTTTGATAGATGCACCTACGATTTTCTTATAAAGTTGATCTCTTTTAAACTTATCTTCTATATCTTGTCTTATTTTCTTTTCACTGTGACCTTCTGCAACCAATGCTTTTTTAAATTGCTCTTCAGTCATACCATTTTGTTTGGCAATCTCTTGCATCTTTTTATCAACCTCGTATGGAGAAGCTACGATACCCAACTTTCTAATCTCTATCTCTTCAATTTTTTTCTGTATAAGCCTGTTTACTGCTTCTTCAACAGGAACTTTGTTTTGCATCGTATAACTTTGAATCTCATAAAGAGTGATTGGCTCACTATCAACTGTCATAGAAATACCACCCACTAAACCTGCAAATGCAGAAGTTATGGATAGCGTTAAACTTATTAAATATTTTCTCATAATTGTAAATCCTTTAATTCAAATTATAACACATTATGCTAAAATCAATTAAAAAATAATTAGGTATATTTTATGACAACAACTCGATTCGCACCCAGCCCAACAGGTTACCTCCATATTGGTGGTCTAAGAACTGCACTTTATAGCTATCTATGGGCTAGAAAAAATAGTGGTAGATTTTTACTTCGTATTGAAGATACTGATCTTAAAAGAAATTCACTTGAAGCTACAAAAGCTATAGAAGAAGCATTTAAATGGGTTGGAATGACTCACGATGATGAAGTGATTTACCAATCTAAAAGATTTGATATCTATAAAAAATATATTCAAAAACTTCTTGATGAAGATAAAGCATATTACTGTTACGCAAGTAAAGAAGAGTTAGATGTTATGAGAGAAGCACAACAAGCCAAAAAAGAGCGTCCTCGTTATGATAGAAGATATCGAGATTTCAAAGGGACTCCTCCAGAGGGAATAAATCCAGTTGTTCGTATAAAAGCTCCTATAAATGAAACTATAGAATTTGAAGATGGTATCAAAGGAATGGTTAGTTTTAACTCTGATGATATTTTGGATGATTTTATCATTGCAAGAAGTGATGGAGTACCAACTTATAACTTTGTTGTGGCTATTGATGATTCACTTATGGGACTTACTGATGTAATTCGTGGAGATGACCATCTATCAAATACACCCAAACAGATGGTTGTATATAAAGCACTTGGATTTGATATACCAAAGTTTTACCATGTACCCATGATACTAAATCCCCAAGGCAAAAAACTCTCAAAACGAGATGGTGCTATGGATGTTATGGAGTATAAAAACATGGGTTATCTTCCAGAAGCTCTACTAAATTATCTCATTCGTTTAGGTTGGAGTCATGGAGATCAAGAGATTTTTTCTTTTACAGAGATGTTAGAGCATTTTGATCCTTCAAATATCAACAAATCAGCTTCAGCTTATAACCCTGAAAAACTTGACTGGTTAAATGCTCACTATATCAAAAACTCTTCACATGAGCGTATCATAGAAGAGTTAAAGTTTTTTGATTTACATATCCATGGACATGACAAAAAAGAGCTTATAGTTGATGCACTAAGAGAGCGTGCAAAGACTATCAAAGAGTTTGCAGAAATGGCAAAAACCATCATCCAAGAACCAACAAGTTATGATGAAAAAGCAGTTAAAAAGTTTATAAATGAAGAAGCAATCGAGATACTTAAAAAGTATGTTGAGTTTATAAAAAATTATGAAGATGTTTTACACCTTCCAAGTGGTTTTGAACAAGCTACTAAACTCTTTATGGAACAAAACGATATTAAGATGAAACAATTAGCTCAACCTATCAGAATAGCCATGGTTGGAAGTGCAGTAAGCCCTTCGGTATACGATGTGCTTAGTATTGTAGGACGAGATGATGTTATAAAAAGAGTAGAAAAATTAATCAAGGAATATAATGGATAAAAAGACAGAAGAAGCCCTAAACTACCATATTGGTGGAAAGATTGCAACAGAAATAACAAAACCATGTGACACACAAAATGAGTTATCTTTAGCCTACACACCAGGAGTTGCGATTCCGTGTAAAGAGATTCAAAGAGATGAGAAACTAGCTTATACTTATACTTCAAAAGGAAACTTAGTAGCAGTTATAAGTGATGGTAGTGCTGTTTTAGGACTTGGAGATATTGGGGCATTGGCTGGAAAACCTGTTATGGAGGGTAAGGCTGTTTTATTTAAAAAGTTTGCAAATGTAGATTCTGTTGATCTTCTTATAGATGAAAAAGATCCAGATAAGATAGTTGATATTTGTGTTGCAGTATCTAAAACTTATGGTGGTATAAATCTTGAAGATATTTCAGCTCCAAGATGTTTTGAGATAGAGAAAAAACTTCAAGAGAGAGTAGATATACCAGTTATGCATGATGACCAACACGGAACTGCTATCATCACAACTGCAGGGCTTATGAATGTACTAGAGTTAACAAATAAAAGAGTAGAAAATATCAAGATTGTTATCATAGGAGCGGGAGCTGCAGGGATTGCTTGTGGAAGAATGTACAAAAGACTTGGCGTGAAAAATATAGTCATGGTTGATAGAAAAGGAGTTATATCTACAAAACGAGACAATTTAAACAGTCAAAAACAAGAGTTTGCAATTGATACAGATATGACTACTTTAAAAGAGGCAATGGTTGATGCAGATATGATGTTAGGACTAAGTGGACCAAATGTTGTATCTGGTGAAATGGTAAAATCTATGGCAAAAAACCCAATTATATTTGCTTGTTCAAATCCAACACCTGAAATCATGCCAGATGTGGCACACTCAGTTCGTGATGATCTCATCATGGGTACTGGAAGAAGTGATTTTCCAAATCAGGTAAACAATGTATTAGGATTTCCATTTATATTTCGTGGAGCAATGGATGTAAAAGCGAAAAAGATAAATATGGAGATGAAGTTAGCAGCATCAAAAGCCTTAGCACTTTTAGCAATGGAGGAGGTACCTGAGTACTTAAATGAGATATATGGTAAAAAAATTGAGTTTGGTAGAGACTATCTTATTCCAAAACCTTTTGATAAAAGACTTATAGTTGAAATATCTTCAGCAGTTGCTCAAGCGGCAGTTGATAGTGGCTCATCACAGATGAAAAACTTTAATATTAAAGTATACAAAAAAGAGTTAGCAAAAATACTTTAAACCCTTTTTGCCTCTTTGTAAAACCTCTTAAGTCCAAATAGCCTACATTCCCGTCCATAATCTTACCAGTGCTAAGTCCAGAATTGAAATTTCTATAGCTATTGAGATAATCAAGGCGTTCTTCAATTATTCTGTCTGAAGAGTTACCA
>JAUTBQ010154364.1:0-13525 GCA_032361185.1 Lepetodrilus ovalis | reverse complement strand
TTTACGTATTTTTTGTCGTGTTAATAGATCAAGTAATATTAATAAATATAGAAAAGTATATATTTTTAATATTTTTTTAAATATTGATAGATTCGATCTACTATCCAGTGGCAAGTGCCTGTGGATCTATACACTTTCTCTTCAACAAATACTCTAATGCATTTATCTCATTTTATTACGAATAGTTGACTACTACAATAGTTGCATAGATTTGTCTAGACAGGTTCACAGAAAGTCATATCACAAGCGATTCACAGCACATAACACTGTGACTTCGTTAAAACGTCAACAGTTTTAATAAGAGTATATTTTAAGTAGTTCATTAAAAACAATAACTTGTTTTAATATGCATTTTAGTAATGTTGTTTCCAACGAACATGATATCGTTCTTCGATACATTTCATGAATCATTACTTCCTATCATCTACGTTAAGGCTACTTACCATTTGACTTCGTTATCACAAGCATTACACACATTCAAATCTGTATACATTTTCAGGGCAATGATATCTATAAAACTACCTGGATATGTATATTTGTCTGTAATAACAATGCTAATCTATGTTATTGTATGTTTTGGCGGCTAGATGGATGGAATATTCATGACGTTTTTTTCTAACAAAATATATATACATTTTACATATACATACACCGATATATATATATTAATATCTGCAACCTACTTCAATGTAAAGCAAAGCACTGTTACTATTCACATACGCACTCGTTCTCTCATATATCACTTTCATACCAATTTTGATTAGGTCTCGTGTATATAATCAAATTTCAGTCTTACAGTGAAATATCTGTTTGGAGTAATTGATCGGCGATATATTACTCCAAATATATCTGACATTTTCATCAATTCCCGTAATCTGGGAGATAGACGGGGTTACTCTCCGGTGTATCTATGATATGTCACTCTTCCCTACCATAGCGTGAATCGTAATCTGGTTGCTTCCGCAGAGTCATCGCGGACTAAGATCGTTGTCAAGATCACTACTCACCTTCTTTTCTGTTAGTGCGGCACCTCTTGCCATTTAACTCACATTATTGACTTCATATTTAAAGGAATATCCTTGCATATTGTGGTTAAGAAAGCAGTATATTCCTTGAAGATGTTCAATTACCACTGTTTTGAGCCAATATCAGTTGGGGCAGATAAGAACTCGTCATTTCTATTTCTTTAAATCACAATTGTGAACCAATGACAACGATTTACTATTCAACTTGAAACCTGAATTGATACCTGTCTAAATTCTTTTCTTAACTGGGAATTTAGAATTTTCTTAATGAGTAACTAACAAAATGATTATTTTTTTTATACACGGCCAAGCCTTATTACTATGAACTATCAAGTCCTTGTAGTAATATTACGAGCTTATGCATTGAATATATTGTATATGCTTGATATGGCAGTTTTTAGTAGGCAGACACTATGACTGTATACATTTTGTCACTGGCAATCATACGGTGAGTTGTATGACCTATAGATACTTGACTTTGGTTTGCGTACATCGTAGGCCCTACTACACATGATATCACGTGGTCGATGATGGCTTGTGATTGGTCACCTTGGGACGGCACCGGGAGCATGGTGTGTATGTGCTCGTTTGTCCATATTGCCACAGGTTCTTTTGAAAACCCGTATTCAATGTCCATCCAACACGGTTGTCTCCACTTGAGGTCCGGGTTGACCTCCATCAAGGCATTGGTGCCCTAACTGAGTTTTCTAGTCGGATATGACATCTAACTCTGGCCAGGGACTAGTCTGGCATAGGTGTGTAGATCTACCGTGGGTCATACCCCAGATATCTAGTTCCCTAATGCTGTTATATCGGTTATAACCTCCTTTTTTTTTTATAGTGGCCGGATCTACTTCTGGAAGTGACGAATGCTGGGAGATTTTACGAAATATCTGCCGGAAATAGGTGGCACCACCTGCATTGGCGGAAGTGCCGACTGGCGGAGCTTGAGGATGCGCGATCTACAAATGACGCACCTCAACGGTAGACTTCTCTGAGAGACTGCCACCTGAATTGTCTTGATAAAACACTTCCTGCACACCACTTTGTGTCCACACGGGTAGGTTTGCATGCTGGCTTTAGCCCCGAGACAGATCACGCACTGAAGAGAAATAAATACAGACGTAAATTGTAAATAGAGATAATGTCTATACATATATATGTCAATATACATGTACATGAGGATCCTTTACTAAATGAAATATGAAATAGAACCGAATGCGAAAAGATGTTAAAACAATTTAGATATTTTTCTCACTTGACACAAATAGTTAACGCGTGTTTTTCACGAACAACGTCTTGACAACGTATGCAACATAATTTTACTCTTCTCTGATGCCAATGGAAACGTGAATGCATTGCACTATAATTAGTGAGCTATAATTGTGTATTCCTTTCATCTTCACGGTGACTAACTCTGAGCCAGAACAATCTGTATGTTTACGAATCGAAGACGTACATTTGAAATGCAAGTTTGTGATCGAGAGTCGGACTAGGATCCTGATTTAGCCCAGGTATTTATTCAGCCTCCGCGCTAACGTTATTATCCTACGCAGGGAATTAGAGACTATTCAAATAACAACTCCAGACTGGAATCTGGAGAGCCGATTGCATTAATACCATTCAGTCGTACATTAATCGTAACAAGCTGTGATTAACAGGCAGAATACACTGACGGATGCCTATGCTGTTCCAGTGTCTTCATGACTTTACCAGACAGCCTATTAAGGAAAAGCGTATAGTCAGTGCATCGCCAATGAGTTAATGGTCTGTATTCTATAATTCTCTCACTTACGGTATGACCGAATTTTTGCCAGGAGGCGGCGAACAAACCCGATCCAAATCAAACCAATCTAGTTCAGGAAAGATGAGAGTCGGCTAAAGTTGTGTTTGCACAAAGCGTTAAGGGCTGGTTGTATACTGTGAACTAGTAATCCTGAAAAAGACGCTTCACTACACCCCAGACACCATTACTTATCGGCTTTCCATTACACAATCTATCGCTTCCGGGTTGGAGCAAGGTACTGGATGCACGGGCGGCCAAAAAAGGCCTGCCAGACTCTAGCTATATTTAAACCCACCCAATCGAATTTTTCCAGCTTCGATAGGCCGAATACGAGACGGCCCCAGGTCTCGCTGCAAACATATGGACACTTGCGTTTATCTCAGTTCTTCAGGAAGATGTGATTGATATGTACTGTGTGCCCATGAAGTGTCGCTAATGACGTTTCATTGGATGTCTGGCATACTCGTGCATTCCTTTAACGAGCTACAGCAATCAAGACTCAATCTGTTGTTTGACAATGCACCACACTAGGAGCGAGAATCCCGAGAAGCATGAATAGAGATTGAAAGGAGGACCGCATAATGTAATCTCAGCAGACGGTTCCGCCTCCAGGGCTTATAGTACATGCATTGACTACTATGTACGTCCCAGACAGAGACACAACACTGTGTGGTTGTCTGGCACTAGAACCTAAAAATATACCATGTACTTAATAATGTAACTTTTATCTTAAAAATCATCTTGAATAATGATAAACGAGGCTTTGTTTGTGAAAACACATTGCATCAGGTACTTTATGCCGTTTCTCTTGACCTTTCTTCATGTAAATATTTATTTGATCGTAATGAATTACTGAGAAATATTATATTGATTTCATTTACCGATCTGCAAACAAGGAAATCAATTCTACAAGTCAAAAGCAAATCAGATAATGTTCTTGATTTATTCATAATCAAAGTATGATAATATTAAAGACACGTTCGAAAGTCGCTAGCCAAATACAAACTTGACGAAACATATTAATATTGATCCCTCCCTGGGAATCCGTTCTCATATAAACATGATGTATTTGTACTGGCTTGTATGGTGTCACGATATTTGAACTAGGTGTACTGGAACAATGATTAGTTATCGTCGCCTGATAAGCTAGAAAACTAGACTAGACCCAGTGCTGCCAAAACAAGAAGCACGGAGAACAGAACTACTTAGGAAATATAGATCAGATAGGTGTGAAACAAACCGTTATAAATACCATATCTGGATATTATTCTTCAGTTCTATACATTATCGACATGACATTTGGAGAGAGACTAGGATTCCTTTGTTCATGTTAATGCAAATTCTCAACAATGATAGGATGGTTTACATGTGCGAGAAGATCGTCACAGCGACCGCTACTTGTCCGCGGTTCGTTGTATACTTACGTTAAGATCGTTACAGATATATGATGAATTGTAGGATCCGATGGACGCATGTGGGGAACATTCAATACACAGAGCGTACTGGAAACTATGCGTTTAGCGTTAATAGCTTGAAGCATAACACCACTCGAGCAATTCTACAATGGATCTATTTGTTAAGGGGAACTCGCATATTGGTCTGATTCTATGTGGAAAATTGATGATGAAAAAGAAAGTGTAGAGTCACTGTGATCGAAATAGAACAATTTGATGACACGATAGTATACAATAGTTGCACATTTGAAAATGTTTTGAATGAAGTATTTGCACTCGAAGAAAGACTATATCAAAGCACGGGGTGAACAGGCGCTTGGGTTGAGCAGTCGGCAACGCGTTCAACGGACTGTAAATTAATTGGTTGGACTCTTGTATCTTCTCCGCGGCGGAGACTGGTACATGACGCGCAACATCTCCGGCGCATCACGTGTCGCACCGTAACACATTATTTTAAAACTACCCCTCTACTATTCCTCCATATCGCCGCGGAATAGGCACAACACCCAGATCTAGTCTCTAGGAACTACTGATTTTATCACGGTTTTAACGGCTCATTTAAGTTTTCCACGTTATTGCTTTGTGTATTTGTAGCAGTAGTATGTTTAATGTTTCGGCACGGAATGTTTGGCTTAAGTTTTAATGAAATGAAGGAACCACAACAAACAAAGTCACGTGTTCTGTTCCAGGATTCTAAATAAACGAATCCAAACAGCATACTGGCAGGACACTCTCATTTCGGGTGTTCCGGGTGTATTTGGAACACCCACGTTAGTTGTCCCTGCTAGGAAATATACTATTATTTTATGACTACACAGCGTCAATATAATATATTGGGTGATTTGGATAGTGATATTATGACAAGAACGCTGGATAACATTTATCATATCAACAAAAACCTTAGTTATCAACCTATTTTGACCACGTTTTCTGTATTTGGCTTAGCCAATCGTTATTGAATCTATGTCTAACACTTCAGACTAATCCAATATAGAAAACTTGGTCAAAATGTGTCGCAAAGTTAGTGTTTTGCTGACTTAAGTCTTAAGCTGTTTATAGGATACCGCCCCAGAAGTCACAGATGTTATCACAATAGACTTCAGAAGTCACAGATGCAAACATTATAGGAATAGAGCTCAGATGCCACAGTTAGCACAATAGGAAAAGAGCTCAGAAGTCAAAGATGTTAGAACAATAGGAAAAGAGCTCAGAAGTCAAAGATGTTAGCACAATAGGAAAAGAGCTCAGAAGTCAAAGATGTTAGCACAATAGGAAAAGAGCTCAGAAGTCAAAGATGTTAACACTATTATAGGAATAGAGTTCAAAAGTCACTGATGCTGACATTGCACTAATAGAGGATATCACCAAGTTAGCTCAAGAGTTCTCCAAAAAAAATAAAAAATCTATATGTAACTGCAATAAGTGAAAAAGAAATTTCACAATTGACCCAACATGTAGCAGTGCATGGACAACAGAGCTAGAGAAAGAAGAGTTCATTACGGTACCTTCAGGCTTGGGTGATAATAAATACAAAAATGACTTTTTTCCAAGCATGTTCTTCAGGTGTACAATTGTGGAATTATTTCAAATAATGAACTCTAGAGATTGCATTATTCCCATGTATATAGCGTAAAGACGTCATATTAAAACAATGCCTAGATTTGATCTAAGAACCTACGTACATTTCACTTCATCTAGTTCAAAGACCTTGTAAGTTTTCACGACACTGTGAAAAACATGACAAAAGTCGTGAAACAAATGAATGACCAACGTCATATTTCTTCCAAAGCAATATTAGTCAGCTCTGTACAATAACTGAATAGTTTAGCAGCTGGTTAGAGATTTAACACTAACTTGCATCATAGGATGGGCCGGGTATCCGTCACAGAAGCTTAGGATTAGTTTAATCATGTCAGTGTGACATCTATAGGGATAACATCAGGCTCATTTTCAGTTATGAGGACATATCTGTGCATACCTCAGATAATTAACAGATAATTAATCAAAATAATGATGGCCATTATTTTTATGAACGAAATCTGTGTCAGAAGCTTCTGACTATAGTTGAGCACTATCAGCCATAAGACTCCATGTGCATTAACATCTGGAATGGAGGGATGTCATAGATAGACCATGGTCTGTCGCATTCGTCTATCTACACGCTCACTATGTCTTCAGTGCAAAACATTGTGAAGTGTCTTAACATACCATTTTATCATGTTTTATCAATCCCCCTAGTCTAATTCTATCATGATCGAACTTGGAACCTTTGACAAATCGCTGAGCTATCACTCGCCATTCACTAATAATGTGAACACTATCAATATTTCCTTTGACAAAATATATTATATAGGGGCATAGTATTAATAATAACGAAATTTTATGTTATTTTTTTGGTATAATTGGGTTTAGAGTAGCTATCAAGAATCTTGCACTAATATCATGACTAGTCAGTTGAGGACATGAGTGAGTGAATTATTGTTTTACGTCACAGTGGGAATATTGCACCCATTCATGATGAAATTTAAGGCAGGAGGAAACCCAAAACATCTGTAGTGCTGAATGTTGTAGTAAACGTTTGAGCACTGGCTGGTACTGACTGACCAAGGATGATAACTGTAGTGCCACTCTACAGACAGTGCATCCTATCAATACAAATATGTCTTAGTGACCTCAAAGTGTGTGTGTGTGTGTGTGTGTGTGTGTGTGCGTGTGCACGCGTGCGTGTCTGTGTCTAATTTACAACAAAGTGACACATACCGTAAATAAAATATCCATCTACAATTATCTACGTATTATTTTTTGATGACTTAATAGATTAAATGATTTCAGTGAATTTGCATAAAAATGCTGCCACTTTTTCAATGAATATGTATATTATCTGGTCAAATCACTATTTTTGCCGACATAAAATTGATGATAAAAATCACAAATGAATGTAGTTTGCATTTATTACTCTGTTGTACTACGCGCTCATTGACATTTGTACTTTATGCCTTTACATGACATGGCTATCACGACACTAGGCTCATAGTATCACGATACTAGTTTAACATAAACTTTAGAAATGATGTCAAATGGCGAGACATTGATAAATTATCTGTGAATCGTGACAGCCATATTTTCATGTTTAACTAATTTAACTTAAAAAGGAGTGCATTGGTAAATTGTCACATCAAAAAAGTAATTTAGTTATCTGATCTTATCTATAGTCTAGACACTTATCTGTTGACAGTTCTTATTAAATAAGTTTTAGATGCGTAACACATGATGCCTTGAGCGACCTCTATGAAGAAATATTAAATATCAATGACAGTACCTGCATTAAAACTGTGAAAATACTAATTGTATTTAAAGAGCGCATCATTCACAGCTCTGCCATGTCATCGGCTTAGAACCACGTTGTTCTAAGTGACATCACTATCGTTTGGAGTAAAATGCATTTGAAATTTCAGATGTCGTTATTTTACAACCTGTTTATGTAATTAAACTTATACCCTTAGTGGTTGTTTGTACCAATCCAACTCACCAGGAAATGTATGTTTTATATCCACAGGATGTGTCATTATGTTTAAAATTGAAAAGAAGTGTTTGGAGATTGTTTAAATTAAAATACAGCCACCATTTTCGTCCATTGGAAATCTGTTGATTATTTCTCACGAATCTACAGTTTTCTGTTCATTATTATTTAAGAATGTACAATTTTGTAATGCATTATTTGAGATTGTGTGGACTTGTATTATTTCAAACCACAGTGTGTCATCACTCACATATTGAAAAAATATCTTGACTATAGTCAGGACTGAACTCGAGACTTCTATCTACGAGTCCTACGCTCTACCACCTGAGCTATGAAGGCTACAAAGTAGTTAACCAAAATTCATTACGTCTTTTGAAACAGTCACATTTATCCAGCAAAAGCATGTGCTACACGACGTGTTTGTGCAGGTTGCATGGAACATGATATGTGCGTCATAAACCAGCCGGAGAGCGAGAATGGTCACGAAGCGCACGTGAAATGAGTGCTGTATTTTAAGTCAGATAACATCCTCGCAACAGCCAATTCGTGAAAAGCAATATCCTCGCCCCTGGCAGGGCTCGGACATTCTTTTTCACGAATCGTGTGTTACTAGGATGTTATCCTATACCTAAGGATGATAACTGCAGAGTGTCAACTCAAACAGCACATTTGATCATGAATTTTAAAATGATAGTATCAGCAAGATATCTTCTGTGAACATAAAGTGAATGATTGAATTAGTGCTTTGTCATAGTGCGAATATTTAACCCTTACGCGACGAGTGTGAACATTGATCCAAGATCCCTAGAAGAATAATATTGGGTTTCAAAGTTTGATGATCTACTACTTGTATTCCTGGAGCCAATATTCTTTGGGTTACTATTTCTTGTGTCATTATTCCTTGTATCATTATTATTCCTTGTATCCTTGTATCATTATTATTCCTTGTATCATTATTATTCCTTGTACCTTGTATCATTATTATTCCTTGTATTATTATTCCTTGTGTTAGTATTCCTTGCAGTGTTAAAAATTACTGCTGGCTCTGCCATTTCTCCCAATGTTAAAGGTAGCCTAAGGGCCATGAGTGAGTGATTATGGAGTTTAACGTCGCTGCAGGAATCTTTCACCCATTTGCGACGATGCCTAAGGGCCAGTACAAATTCATATTTTTTGTAAACATTTGTTATTTTTATCATTATTTGGGCCAGTAAGTTTCCAGCGATAATTTCAAACACGGATTCCTTGTGTCATTAGTGTGTCATTATTGTGTTCTCCCGATGTTAAAGGTAGCCTAAGGGCCAGTACAAATTCATATTTTTTTTAAACATTTGTTATTTGTATCATTATTTGGGCCAGTAAGTTTCCAGCAATAATTTCGAACACTGATTCCTTGTGTCATTATTGTGTCATTATTCCCAGTATAAAGTGCCGGTCCTCACCACAGCAGCCACAGCAGGGGGCAAATAGGACATGGAAGTCATGCTCGCAGTACTTGCGGCCTTCAAACTGAAAACACAAGTCATACATTTACATACATTAACACATTTAATATTAAGTCATATGAATCCAGTGATATTCAACACTCTTGTATGTGTAGTTGACATGCTACAGAAACTTACAGAAAACTAAGCTGCCAATGGACAATTAACAAAATGGCTAGTTTTCATTATTCAGTTATCTCTGGTTCAGAATTCTGGAAACAAACTACATGTTGAGATGGGTTTTGGTTTCAAATTGATCAACAAATATTCAAATAGTACAGTTAATAAAAATAAATATATCTTTTCAAAATGTTAAAATAATATTTACACATAGTGTCCCCTCGATATAACACGGTGCAGATTCGGATATATCGCGGGGTCAGATGTGGATCCCGTTTCTATTTTCATTATTTCCCTGTAATATCATATAAGGCGGGTACCTTAATGTTGAGGGGTATGTCATGGACCCAACTTCAGCGTTATATCGAAGTGACACTGTATATCTAAATGTATATACAGTGTCCCCTCGATATAATGATGTTCGATACACAGCGGATTCGGATATAAGGCGGGGTCAGATGTGGATCCCATTTTTATTTTTGCTATTTACCTGTACTATTGTATAAGGCTGGTACTATAAGGCATGTCATGGACCCCAAATTCAGCGTTACTTCGAGGGGACACTGTACCTACTACCTAGTATGTTATTTAGATTGATTGATTGAATTATTGCTTTACATCGCAGCGGGAATATTGCACCCATATCTAGAAATTCAAATGATACACTTGTTCCATAGCTGCACATTGGTTGGCTATTTCACTACAACAATGATAAAGCATTTCTGTCAGCTACCATGTTATACTCCAACAAACCAGATGTCGGTCTCGTCTATCAAATACCACCCATACACGTATGGCTGTCTAACTAGTTACACTGCTATTACATCAACATGGTTACCAGCATTACAAACATAAAAACAAACCTCGTAGAAAATGCCCTCGGGAAACGGTTGAAAACACTGGGCACAGCTGTTGACAAAAAAAACAATCACACATGGATAATAATTAATTATTTTCCAGTCGGTTCCTATGGTAATGACACTTCAATTCAAATGACAATCAATTCAGATTGACTTAATAGTCTGGGTCACGTTGACATGTTAATTTAGGAAGTTTACATGGAATTATTATGTAATATGCAAAATGAGAAAATATCATGAATCAATACGGGTCTGAATGTCCTTGAGCATAAACTATCTATTATTCTGGGCTAACTCACAAATATCATCACCACTGTTACAAACTCAACTCAAATGTGAATATGTGTCTAATAATCTAAATCACACAATTCTATGACACAACAAAGCTGCATACACTGAGCTGAACTATACCAAAAGCTGGTGATCTGTGATAACTATCAAATACACTAAACATGTCAAGAAAATCGTGATTCTGGGTCAAAGACTAAAGCTTGGTTTCATTAGCACATAATATTTAATTCTTTTTCAAATTAAAATAAATAATGTAACAGAAAAAAAAAGGTTCTTGTATTTATGAAACCAAACAATGTCTTTACCCTCATACAAACATAATACAAACTGTACAAACAAGAAACAAACATTGTGGATATGAATAAAGCAGTGCAAAAATATATAAGTGAAGCCATATATACATAGAAATAAATATTCATGGATATATACAAGCACTGGAAAGCAAATCTATTTCTGCTAGTTTGAATATACATGAACTACCTCAGCTGTATCCTGGCGACACTGTGATCTATTTTTTGTGTTATTGAAAAATACTGACATGGATATGAGAGGCTGGGGGACAATTTAGACAGAGTTTAGGCGTCAAAATGTCAGGTTAGAAATTGGAGAGAAAAAACCCACTAATGTGATGGATTGACATTAGTGAGACGAGTCTGTATCAAAATCTGTAACATTCCTTGAAGCAAAATAACATTTTATGACTGTTTTAACTTTTTCAATGCTGTGGGCAGTCAATGATGCCACAGAATATGAAAATTTGAAAAATTAAGATTTGAAAAAAAATTGTAATGTTCGTATTTTTAGTGTCTGAAAAATAGTATTTTTGACAATTAATTTAGGTGTTCGAATTATTTGAGGGTTTGAATTATTAGAGTAAATAAACTATTACATAAAACATTATAAAGCTGGTATTATAAAAGTAAAGAACTTTGAATTAAACTGTTACAGATTTTGATAATAACTGAATAAGTATGACTTAGAAAAGAGAATAGGGACATATTATATTGTAATTAATAGTTGAAATAAATTATTGGGAAAAAAGAAGACTTGTTGTTAAAGAATGATTTGATGATTTAGAGAATTTCGGCACATTAATCGTTGGCTCCAATTGGCACTTCCATTAAGTGTAGGACCCAGTACTTACACAAAGCACGACGGATGCCAAACTTGGCCATGGTAGTTTACCATTTGATCCTGCGCATCAATATCTTCGCCACACTTTGAGCACAGAGGCCCTCGGGGCGGACTGCTCCCATTGCTGTTAGAGTCAGATAGGAAGTGGGGGGAGGGCAGATAAGATTAATAATCGGTTACAAGAGAATCACATTCCAAAGCCTGAGTATCGTATCGATAAACATACCGGTACCAATATGTTAAATAAATAAAAGATGCAAGTGTTAAACATATATGCCATGCAAAAAATTACATGCTGCAAATATATAATGGTAATATAGGCCTACATTCCTCGCATTAAAGGGAGATCATTCATGTCAGTACGCAAAGGTAAATAATTCAATATACTAAACAAGGTGAGCTATGATAAACTATATTATAGGCGAACTCAAGTGTGCAAATGCATTGTGCAGTATATGCTAATCTCAAAGAATTGTCATCTGATTTTTCATATTATGCAAAAATCCAAGTTGACCATTATTACAAAAGAAATACACACACACACAAGCATGCCAACATAATACCGAGTAATAAACCTTTGAAGGCATCAATTTCTATTGAGTTAGGGTAAAAAAATAGTTTTCTGTTTTATTTGTTTTTGAACTGGGTTTTAGAGCCGCTTCCCAAAATTATATAAAAAATAATAGTTAAGTATATTAAAGGCATACTATCACAGATGGTTGACCTAGATAACGGTTATTTACTACCGGTAATGCACTTATTCCCCAGCACTCGAAAGTAATCACAAAACGAAACATTAATTTTCTTGTCTTTCATACATCAGCTGAAATGTTAAGCAAACAATATTCTTTTGTTGTACCACTTTAGGTTACATGTACCAATTTTGACGAAATATGCAATGGGTTTTTTTGGTAATGGGATTTAGAATTGCTTTCTAGAAAATGACCATATTCAGGTTGTTATAACTGGCAAATTAGTTTGGTTGCTCTACCATACAGCTGTGGAAAGGTTTTTGGAAGTAAAACATGATTATATGTATGTCAAGTGAATGAACTTTGCAGTTGTACAGAACTTGTAGCTATGAACTAGTAAAAAACAATAAATATCTGTGATATTATACCTTTAATAAAAGTTGCACATGTATCTGACTGACCCATTTACAATGTCAGTCATATTGATTTTGATCAAACAAGGTTATTATTTTTCATATCACATAACAAAAATGTCATCCAATGAAAATGAAGTTTGATTATTGATGATAGTTCTCAGAGTTTGGATAAAGGTTTCAGGAAGAGCTTGAAAGACATGATGAAATTGGGATTTGTTAAACTGAGTGGTAATAATACTGCATGTACCATAACAGCTTAATCATGTTGACAACTGGTTGAGCTAATAATAATGTGTTAGTGATTACTACACGAAGCAGTGTTTGATTCTAAGGAAAATATTTATGATGATCTACTTGCAAAACGTAGTTATTTAGGGAAGCAGACATTAATAGCAACTAGAACACTATTGTGGAAAAAGTGCATGTCCACCCAACAGTTATTGTATAGCTTTAATTTGATACTTTCAATACATGTATATGCTTTATTAATTTTTCTTAGGAAGTTATGAAGGTTGACTGAAAAATGTAAAAGTTGATGATCAAGAAGGTGGATAGCATGAATACATAGACAGAATGATGTGACGCATGGCTGGACATAGTGTGAATACAGGTATCATGTACACATGTGGCAGGTATGATTAGATTGTAGAAAAGATAACATTGAAGTACAGGATGAAAAATTCAAGAATGTGTGGGGCATTAAAGGCATACAATCACAGATTTTTATGAGAACGTAGCACTAT
>JAUTBQ010154353.1:0-13530 GCA_032361185.1 Lepetodrilus ovalis | reverse complement strand
TAAGGCGGGGGGGAATGTCATGGACCCCAAATTCAGCGTTATATCGAGGGGACACTGTATTACCTTTTAGTTAATCTGTTATCTTATTCATGAAGTCAACCAATAAAAATTAATGTTATTTTCATGGATGTTGACTAACTTAAAACTTACTCGCCGGAATAATGATACAAATAACAAATGTTATGAATTTCTACTCGCCCTTGGGAGAAATGGTCCGGGCGAGTGTTAATTGCGAACCCTGATTTTGCTTTATCAATGAGTTATTATATCTGTTACAGAATGTTAGTTTTATTTTTCAGGTCGACTTATGGAAATATTACCAGTGGACGCCCTGGTCATCTAAACAAGTCATGTGATCCCACCGAGCTGGCGAGTGTACTAACCAGCGGACCGAGACCCGTGTGGGAGAAGCCTGTTTGATTGACAAGCACCACCTTCTACACGACCGAAGTCATTGAATCTCCTAGGACTGTCACCGTCAGTGTGAATACCGTTACACCATTGTTGCTGCAATACCGACCGAGTTGAGGAACAGATTTATTAACATGTGTATGGTTCAGTTGCTATTGATACAGGTGATTGATCATTGCCATTGATTGGCAAGAAATGTTTTCTGTTACGGATCAGAGATGTGAACAGTTTGTCTGAAGACATTGCACGTGAATACACTATGTCACCGTTATTTCCAATGGTTGCCATGGACAAGTTCATGGTTGCTATAGATACTGGAGGGGTTGTTGTGTGGTTGCTAGGGGTTGGAATGGATATGGCAAATGTTTTTGTGTCGACAGCAGTCAAAATAAACCTGTATTATAAAATACTACATTCACGTTCCAGAAGTTATGAAGACAAATTAAGGTACTCGTTTCCATGGTGACTGTTACCTACCCAGCAATCGACTATCTTGTACATACAATGATCCCACCTCAGTTGACCTCAACAGTGATTTATGAGTTTTAACTTTCAAATTGTATGTCTATTTTTATTTTTTTCATCTTGTGACGTCATAAGCAAATATTCATTATTGTACACTAATGCTCACTTCAATCTCAACAGATCTCTCAACCAGGTAGATAGAGTGTGTTAGATAAGTTGAATTAATATTTTCATTACAAACAAAAGAATATGAATAAATAGAACATATTAGATTTGTATCATTAGTTTTTTGGTAGCACTGCTATCTTTTACAGATACTGCTCATTGGAAATATTTGAGCATTGACAGTAACAAATGATTTTTTCATTAAAGTGACACAACTTGCAAAACGATCATTTTCATTCCACGAGGCATTATGATTGCAGGGTTCACAATTAACACTCGCCCGGACCATTTCTCACAATGCTAAAGGTATCCTAAGGGCGAGTATAAATTCATAACATTTGTTATTTGTCTCACTATTTGGGCGAGTACGTTTTAACGTTAGTTTCTATCACTGTCTTGCAACATTTTCAACATTTTGAAATATTTTCTCATCCCAACACTACCCATGAGGATGTCGACATGTATCACTTCAATCTATTTTTGATGAAATGACTTGTAGTTGAACAGACTGGATCACCATCATGTCCACTCTCTCCCTCCTCGACTGATGGCACAGGTCTGTTGGGCAGCTGCAGTTGTCTCCGGCTGGCAGAAGGTTATGTAAAGGATTGTTCCTGGTCTATACGATATCCTGTTCATCCATTGTCTGAATCGCTACAAGATAGAAATGTGTACAGGAAACAATATATTTTTTTTAATTTCGGCCATCGTACTCGTTTATCTATGCTGATAAAAAGTTAGTAGAGAGCATAATAGACAATGAATATCAACTACTGTACTATGATTTAAAGAAAAATGTTATCCATTCTAGGTTTCATGAAATATTGCATGTATGTATATGTTTGACCTGTCAACATGTTGAGGTCCTTGCACACCAGAGGCGAATTTCGTGGCAACAAGCTCAGTGATTTATGTTCTAAGATAGAACCTTACCATTCATCTATATGCTTGCACACCAATAGCGAAATTTGCAACGATAAATTTCAATAGAAACCCTTTGTTGTCGTCACGGGTTGCCACGGCGATAAATAACTTGAGTCGTGTGTGTGTGTGAGCACCTTTACACTGTAACATAATTAAAATAGGACCATGACGATCATTTTTCAGTTACACATTTTGAATGCAATTTCTGAGATGATTAGATTGACCTTTGACCTGAAGCATGATGTCATATCCATTGTTAACCACACATCACTGTCGGTTCCCTCAGTGCGTCATTATGTATGTCATTAAACCCACAACATGCTGATTGAATGACACATGTAGACCATTTGTTATTATAGCCGTGTGTTTGCGTGTAATCAGTGTGAAAACACCAATTTTGTAAATTATGGCTTCTTTGAAATCATGACAAGTAATTTGAGTTATGCATGTGCTATTGCTGTCCAAACTGACTAATAATGGCAGTGTAATGTCGAAACAAACTTCAGTCTTTCGAAATGCTTTTAAAAAATATATCAATCACTGGTAAAATTATGGATTGGCCAAATTGAGAAACTATATAGTAGGCTTAGTTTTGATGAAATATACAAATACTTGCCCAATATAGATTTTATGTTTAAGATACTGTACATAATAATTTTACAAGGAATTTGGTGTACATTTACAACTATCAGCTGTGCCAAAGCTTATTTAGGTTTCATTAAGAGTTCATCTTTGTTTTAGTCACACTAACTCACTTGAGTAATTTTAGCCATTCATCAAGGTTTTTAGCTAATACAACATAGAGAGGTACATTCAGATTTCATTTTGGAAACAAAATGTTTAACAATTCATGTGAATTTCTTTTTTAAAAATTAAGTCATAAATAGATATTTTTTAAATATATATATATATATATATATATATAATGCAAATTGTAATGATGAATGACCACAATATTGCAGATTAGAAATAATATTCTAAACCTTTGAGATCATCAATTTATTGTTTTATTTTGTTATTTCTAATCTGGACAAGATGTAGGTCGGGACATGGTACCAGTTAATAGTAGTCGAACCTTACAGCGCAGTACATTGTTAGTTAGACCGCTGACTAGACAATGTCAGTAACAACAGGATCAGACACTAATCAGCTTTATTGTTACCCTCTGAAGTGGACAACATCACACTTTATTGTATATTCATATAATATTCCTTCTAATATTCCACGTGGACTGGATACATACTAACTAGACATCAATTCCATTAATATTGATTAATAGTTTTTTTGTTGAGATTCTTTCTTGACGATCTTGAAAATAGTTAGGCCATTATTTTGTAATCTAAATGTAATATATTTATTTCATCATGTATTGTCCTTGTATACAGATATCTCTTTATGTTGCATCATAGCAATAAGCAAGTGTGATGCCTTACTACGTAGTCCCAATAATCAGGTTCTATTACACAGTTCTAGGAAACTAGCACTTCAGATAGTTTAAACACTCGTTTAATTTTATTCACTTTTGTCATACTTGAGTAACAATATGATGGTCACGTGACCATTACTAACCATCTGTCATATTATGAATGTACAATCAGTTGCCATGGTTACAATACCTATGCAGGATCTTGATTGGTGGAAATGGTGAATCTGCATGATCCAGTCATGTATTAGATTACTATTATTATGTATTATTATTATTATTATTATTGGTAGTAGTATTAGTATTGTGCAAAAGGCATGTTTACCTAATTTCTTTATCCCTTTCGTCTTGATTAATCAGAATTGATGCTATACAATGTCTTCTGTTGTCTCTGGCTTACTGTAAATATATACTCAACAAAATAAATTTAGGACCAGCAGATATTTTGTGGGGAGGTTTTCCACCAAATTTAGAAATTTGCGTCGAGGAATGAGGTGCCATTCTACTTCCAGTGTGTCTGCAAATTCTTGAAATGTACCTGGAGCAATGTAGACTTTTGGAAATGCTTCATTGCTAAAATACTGAAGACCTAAATTTATCCCTTCAAAAATGCAACTGCACCTTACTTAATTTTTGTTGAGCATATATATATATAGATATTGACAGTACGACTATAAAGATATTCAGAAAGTTTGCTACATCGTTATTTTGTAAATGTCTTTGAAAACTTACTCAACCAGGTTTTTTTTTACCTTGGCTTGCAAATCAGGGAGTCTGATCTGATCCTAGATACACATGTGTCAAGTCCTGATACTAGTATGGTATGTTACCGTTGGGCATTTATTCTTGCAGCAGTTTGTGACCCTCTCTAAGCTTGTGAAGGGCCATTTGCCAACGTTGCTTGATGAGAGCCGGGTAAAACCCCAGCATGATTGATATTTCTAGGAAATATGTGGAAATTACATCTTGAAAAAGGATTTATTAGGATATTGAAATGTGTACGGTGTTCTAGGGTGGTTGTCAACACAATGACCAATGTCATAATTAAATTACTTTTTATGAATCATTATATCATATGAAATAACCCTTTCAAGTTACGTTAGGTTCATTAAATTTATTTTTCAGATTACTTTCATGATGTATAAAACCACAAGTACACTACTAACACATGAATTTGTACAGTTTTGCTGTTAAGCTTTACTTCCGTGACAGCCGTAGAGGAGAATGGTGTCTACTGTGGTGAATTATGTCAGGATGTCCTCCCTTTACTTGTCCTACTATGTAGATGTCCCTAATACACTAAAACCCTGTGATTACTCAATGTTGACTGATAGTGTTGTTGATGCAACTTGTTTGTATATGGAGTACACACTGGTGTTGTGTGTTGGTCGCTGCACTATTTAACTAGTCACGCTTCAATATCGCTCCGTCGCCTTCCAGTTATCTCCCTTGCACCATTTGTGACCGGTGGAGAATAATTCAGAAACAAGATTTTGAAGAGATACTGCTTTTATTTTTTTGGGAGGACATTTTTCAAATCACAGAATTTATCACTGGATCTCTCTTTAGCGAGAAGAAACACTAAAAAAAATTCCTGGATTTTCATTTTTGCCTGATACAAAAAAGCATCTGAAATTCTAATTTAACACGTCTGAGATTACTAAAACTAATATTGTGCCCTTGTGTCCAGATTGATATTAGCTTGTTAACCCTCTCCATCCTGAAGTAATCAAAATATCTCTTGTAGGGCATTCGTGGTTCTCAGGCAAGAAGAGGGTTAAAATCAACATGCATTATAACATAAAGCAGTTTTGGAGAGTCTTTTCGTCTGTACACTTTTGGAGAATGTTTTCGTCAGTACAGTTTTTGATAGGTTGTCTGTACACTGTACACCCCAGTGTGTCTTCCATTGCACTTATGCTGGCAATAAATGCATACTGTACAGTAATTATAAATTTGGGCTTTAATGTTTCACCACTAACCTGGGTAGATGTCTACAGTTGACCCCTGTTTATCCGGACAGTCGTGTTCTCAGTAAAATTGTGCGACTAACTGAATTTCCGGATGTCCGAGTCATTTTAACATAGGAAGACTGATGACTGATATATGGTTCCCAGTAAAATCTATGCAGATAGCGATGGAACCGGATATCCGAAGTCTGGTTAAACGGGGGTCTACTGTATAGGGTATCAGTGCCTGTGTTAACAGGGAACGGTATCATTAGCATATATTTCTTGATAGGTACTACATACTGACCAATATTCAACATAGTTTCAAGTCTTAATTCACAAATTTCCTAATTCCGATGTATTTAGTTTATTTCATTTATGAACCTGCCAATAATCATTAAAGGCATACAATCACAGTTATTTATGGTTGTTTTGGACTAGTTCTTAGCTACAACTGCAAAGTACATTCACTTGACATACTGGTACATAAAATCATGTTTGTACTTCCAAAAACCTTTCCACCGATGTATGGTAGGTGGAACATTCCAAAAATGTACAAAACTAGCGGCCTGCATCTTGAACAGTGCTGCAAAGGGAGATAAGTCTAAACATTTGGTCACTTTCCTATATAATATTATGATGCTTCAAATACAAGATAATTATGGGTCCGTAGCTGTAAGTCATATAAAAGATGAATTATTATTTTTAATATCGAGTGTTGGGGGAACAAGTGCATCCATAAATAACAACTTTAAGTAGTGTCAGATAGAAATTTGTTTGTCCGTTATATAGGTCAACCAACTGTGATAGTATGCCTTTAAAACTATAATATAGGAAAAGTAGCAATTTGGAGAAGTACCAGTTTGAATCAATATTTATGAATGAACCCAATCATGAAACTCACCTTGAAACTGGAAAGTGTAATTAGAATCGGGATTAAATATACAGCAGTTTAAAAAAGGCTATGAAATGTCCATAACATTTAGCTTACACTATCAATAAATAGACTTTGTCATGACCTAACAACTTCCAGGTTTGGGTTAATATTTAGGGAGGTAGTCATATGCCTTTTGTTTTTGACAGCTGTCAATCATATATGATTGACAGTTTATTATGTATACACACACAAACATATTATACATATACTGTGAATAATGTACAGTTATCACAATGATAATAAGGTAATTATATCTTTATTTAATGAGCCAACTTTGATAGTTATTTGCTCAACCTGACTGATTTCAGCAATTTGTGCTACCCGTGTCTTGCTTTATGTTCTATGTTATTAATGCTATTTATTACTTCTCTCTGCATGACAGTTGTGGATAAAGCATGACAACTGACGATCACTAGATTCGCTACTCAGAATACACGTATAGGTCTGTGTTGAATGCAATGCTGCCATATTTAGTCTACAGTGCATGAAATAGCTACAGAAACATGTTTTATAGGTTCTATGATTTGAAACATTTCATTACTGTATTACCAATGAATTAATTTGTGTTACATGTTTTAAAAGAAAGGTTTTTTTCTCTCTAAAAATTTATGTATTCATCTCAAATTAAATACAGTAGCTTAATAACGGTGCTACAGCTATGTAGTAACTGCTTGATGACAATATTTTGGCTGTCTTGGAATCGTACAATACCTTTAGTATGAGATGGATGCCTTGTTGAATGAGGTTGATGTCATGTAATCATTCACTTATGGATGGTATATTATAGTATCTGAATATCTTTCACATTATTGACTGGACACACTAACCATGCACTTCAGCAATTAGTGTGATGCATTCTTCCATCGTGTGAATGTTCACACACAAGTTGATGTTGTATTAGTACTCCAAAATCAAAACACCACATTTCTTTCATTTTATTTTGATTGGGGCAAATATTTGATGAATGAATGCATGAATCCATTCCTTAAGGAAAACAAAAAGAATAGATTACTAATGTTTCATTTCTCATCATGTATTTGAACCCAAATACAAACTGAATTTTTTGTGTCCATGTCAAAACACAGAACTTTGATTGAACAGGCCGTACTCATGGATAGTTCATCAAATGATTGTTTCATTCCTATAATGATTATACCAAATGTATCGAGTTTGTGTATTTCCATGTAAGCAAGTTTGTACATTATGCCATAAGTACCTCCTTCAAAGGGAGGTAACTGTCTTAAAATTCTGTGTACATACATTGTAGTTGGAATCTAACCTGGCTCATGTTTTTATTTTACAATTCAATAAATGCGTTTTGTATCTCAACCCATTGTTTTGTGATCTGTGTATTATGCATGTGACATCGTATTCAGGTATTCGGTAAAACCATTCATACCCCTCTTCCGGTCTCATTACCATGGTTTCTTTTGTTCTAAGTGTAGGTGTATATCCGGACACACTTTCTCGGAATAAACCTACACTTTTTCAAAGCATTAATTCGTTCATTTCGGAGAAAGTGTAGGAATATCAGAAATATACTTACACCTTCTCTACAGTATCCCCTTGATTATAATGCTTAAGTTGGGGTCCATGACATACCGGTATCCCCCGCTTTATAGTACCACCATATATGGTATTGCAGTGAAATAACGAAAATAAAAATGGGATCCAAGTCTGACCCGACCTTTTATCCAAATCCGTTGTGTATTGGACAGAGGGGGCACTGTATTTGTATTTCAGCTATCCTGAAATTCATGACATGCAAGTGCCCGAACCAGGAATCGAACCAATCAAAACATATCTTTATTTGACAGTCGCTACCACAAGACCAAATAGCTGACTGAAGACAAGCCCATTCGTTTATCTGGTCAAGAAAGTCATGTGAATAAATTATGTCCTACACATGCTACAACAAAAGCATGTGCAGCACAAAATAATTCTTCATAAAAAAGCATAAGCAGCTGATGAGGGTCCCCATGGGTGATCTGGCGTGTTGATCTAGTACAACCTGCACTATGTTGTAAAAAAAGATTTTCTTAAAAAAATCACATAGATTTTCCATTTATATGGTATGCCATGTACTACTCGACCAGAAGAGGTATAAAACAGTTACACCCACACTTCTTTGGTGTATCGGTCAATATTCCAACAATATTGGTTGTGATGCCTCCACTACCGCCTCAGGGTCCCCACGACCAAAACTCGGGATATTGACCAATACACCTCGGAAAGTGTGGATGTAACTCTTACGTTCATGGAAGAAATGCCAACACTTGCCTGGATCAACGCAACCATCTCTTTGTGTGTGTGTGTGTGTGTGTATGTGTTTGTGTGTGTGTATGTGTGTGTGTGTGCATTCACTCGTACATGCATGTTTGTGGATGACCTGGCTCTATTTTTCTGAACATATTCTCCAACTACTGGTACCCATCACTTCTTGAAGTTTCTCACTCACTGGCTAAAACTATTTGTGCACCACTTTCTTGACACATGAGCCGTGTGATAAAATAATTGGCCAGCCTCTCCGCAATACTCTATTGCCAATAGATAACAGATGAACTTGAGCAGACCGTAGCACATTTATTAACAATTGAAGAAGATACAGTGTACATGAAGCAATAATTTGAAATATTTATAACTTAACACAACACTGAAGATTGCACCATTGAGAGGGAGACAACAAAGTCTCCATAAATAAATCTCCAACATTCTAGACTTGAGCAGAAAACATCACAGATCAAGAATAGGTAAATAATACTGGAGGATCAATGCATAATCACTCAAAGCACATTCAGAATACAGAATGAGAGCTTCATATTAATAACATTAAAATAATAATAGTAATAGACTACATTTTACCCGTTCCAAAACCAACTGAAAAATCAAAGTCTTTAGCCATCGGAAAGTTATTCATGGAAGTTTTGATTTTTTTTTTAAATTGTTGCATTTGCTGACAAAGTCTGCTAAAATAGGAAACTTAAATTAAACAAATAATAATATATATATCACAGATCTTTTCATGGGTTATCAATCAAATAGTGTAGTGTTCTCTCCATTGATACCAGTTAATGTATGCATATTTACCCAGCTGGCACATCAGTGTCATCACGACCTGATACCATATCGTTACGATGTCGAAAATACGTTGGTTTTACATCACAACGTCGCTGATGTATTGACATTGTATATCGCGATGTGCAGGCTGGGTATATTACTTGCTATATGTTGTAAACAATTAAAACTTAACTAATTTGTTTTCTATCCAGATATACCAGAGTGTCCAATTCAAGACTCTATGGTCCCTTGGTCTAGTAATCGAGGGAATGTAATCAGATAAAGTCCAGTTTGCGAATGAATTGACAGTAGAATACATAAATATCATAAATATTGTATATTGTAAAATGCAATAGTAATATAGTCTCTCGTCTACAACCAATAAATATTACCAGTATAACTCTGTACATCCTAAAATAAACTTGCGGTGATATACAGAAAATAGTACAACATTGCATTAAACAAAGTAAATTTTTAACCAAAGTCCACCACCTGGCCTCTGTTTAACGACGGTGTCCTAACTAGTTAGCAGCTCCTAAACCACTCCTAATAGTTATCACCTAGCAACAAGGGTTTCATGATGACGTCACAAGTCTTATCCAAAATATGCGACGATTCTAACGATATAGGTGGTTGAGAGGAGTCTCGTAAAAAGTGTTACACCCCAGTTTGGCCACTGATAACAGTTGTGACCTCATAATGTGACCAAAATTATTGTGACCTCATTGCAAACGCCCTCGACTTACACGTTAGAAAGATATTTCAGCATGAATATTAGCAAATTCGCTGTGCTAAATGTACGATTTTGGATATATTCAATACTAGCGTGATTTCCAGGGCTTACGGATTTTTACAAGCTGAAATTTCTCGTACACCCCTCGACATTCGGTCTTGGGGCATATGAGAAACTGGGTCATAAAGTTATGAGCTCCTAAAGTTAGGACACCGCCTGGAGATCAGAGATATGTTTGTAATATACTCAACAAAATTAATTAAGGGCCAATAGCCTTCTTGGACATACAGTATTTAAGTTAACAATGATAGAATTTCCAAATGTCTACAGCATTCATGTGCTCTTCAAGAACTTGCAGATACATCAGGAGAAGAATGGCATTACGGTCCTCAAACCGAATTCCGAAATTTGGCAGAAAGCTTCTCCATGAAATATCTACTGGCCCTTAATATATTTTGTTGAGTATATTTGTGGTTGAGGATGACTTGGGATGAACCAAGTATCTATTGCAAGAAAAATTTTTAGAAACATATATATTGTGACACACATGTAACATTTGTAAGTTGAAAACAATACTAATAGTAATACTATAGTAATATATATTTGTAAAAACAAACATGAAAACTCAACTGACATTGTGCTCGATGCTTATATGGCAATAAAACAATTATCCTCTAATCAAACAGTTTTGTAGAAAGAACATTAATTATTGTTCTAATGGGTACACATTTCATGTTTGTAAATGAAAAGAATGTCATCTTTTCATCTATTTTGTGGATTAACAAACAATGGTTGGTTTGGAAATTAGTATAAGTACAGGGATATATATGTACAACTATTAAACAGTTATTGGTACAATGTAGGGCTGAAACGGGTAGGAAATTTGGTACTCGAGTACTCACATTGAATTACTCGAGTACTCGCCTGCAAGTGTTGTCTGCATCTTCATTGATGATTGGGATGTGGTTTATTCGGATTTAATCTTTGTGTTGCCATGTTTCAACATAAGATGGTTCCTCATAGTTGAGGTGCTTATTTGACAAGGACACCTGAATAAACCACATAACAGTTTGCATTTAGTTTTCAACTTATCTTCCGAAAATTCGAAATGGGACTGTTGTCTGTCATTGTTCATTACAATGGGGAGATCACTCTCGAGTACTTGAGTATCATTTTACTACTTGAGTAATACATGTACTCGATCCGTACTTGAGTACCTGTTTCAGCCCTAGTATAATGTTGCAATTTCATAATGATTATGATTCATCACTGAACAGTTACAGCATAGAAACTACGAAAATATATTAAACTATCGTAATCTGATTTTCCTGTTATCCAAATTGAACTCTCTTTTCATACAATTAAAACTTATGATATCTTTAACAGTGGTCATTATTAATACTTGAATCCTTGCACTGACAGTCGGAATCTTTTGATTATGATATAAGCTGAATCAAGACAATGTCAGTCTAGCTTATAATATATCACAATGTATAGATCAATATACATGTACAATACATAATTTAAGATAAAAAATTCATGCCAAAATGTGCATAATCATGCAAACTAATAAAAAAAAAGAGAAATACATGTAATATATTTGTAGAAAATAACTTACTAAATCAATGTGATAGAAAACTAGAAAATATTGTGTATACTTGTGTAAAAACATTTCAGTAAATACATTAATGGAATAATCCTTGAAAAACCTAAGTACATAACCATTTTCTTGGCACAAATAGCTTTCCAACTATAAAATAAGTAATTTCATTAAATTTGATTAAATCATAATAGTAGTAGGTAGACTCTAAGTAGATTTGTGTAGCGCAGGTATACCAGGACATGCTCACAGTATTAACATTGCATTTAGAAGGACATTTGATATTCACCAAAGGATTAACCTTTATAAAAATTGAACTCCCAATATTATACTAAATCGTTATGCACAGATCCCCAATTTAAATACACTGCACAAAAATTAATTATTATTATATCTAGAAAATAATTGTAGTCAAATACCCATATTTATTAGTTTATCCAACTTCAATAAAATCAACATCTAATTAAATGTTAGCGGACCGATTGTTAAAAGGTTGTTCTGAAGGTTGTTACACAAAGTTTTTGCAGAACTCTATGTAACTTTTGGGTTGTGTTTGTTTTGGGTACTTGAGTCGAGTCGAGTGCTACTAGCACATGTGCATTAGCACCAAAACTGTTTATAAATAAATTGACTGAGAACGTAACACAGTGTTGATGCCATTACAGATTTGAATTTACTGCACTCGACTCGACACTTCGAGGTCAAATCAAACACAGCATTAGTATCCACAAGAAACCTGCTCCATTGTATGAGGGTTAGTATTTGTAATAGGAAACATTTAAATGATTCTATTTTCTTTGATTAACTGCATATATAAATAATATTAGCAAATTGACATGAATCAAAGATACATAAAATAATAAATGCATTTTTCCATCCAAACCTTGATGATCAAGGGAGACAATTCTGACAGCTAGCAGAGCTCTATGACAGTTAGCACTATGTATGATGAAAGACATGAATATTTGAAAAGATAAAAGAATGTGGAATAAACTGAACAAGAAAACTGCAGGCATATATCCAGATTTCATTATTAATTTGTGATTTTGTTTGAGAAAAAAAAATATTGTAAAATATTTCCAACAATTTCTGCCTCATGAACCCAGAAAGAAATCATAATTACAAATGATTTAATTTAATGTTAATTTCTCAATTATTCCAATTTTATGCAATATTTATGCACCCTATTATTTGGGTATATCTGCATCTTGTTATTCCAATGTTGTATCATCCTGCATCCATTTTCCTTCTTGTCAAAGAAGCCCTGTATGTTTAGGCCATCTGTTCATATTTAGCCTTGTTGATAGACTTCGCTAGACAACAGGCCAGTATAGCTCCCAGAACCTGCAATAAAAACATATCAATTTACGTCTTAACATGTACTGTGTATTTAATATTTGAGGACAATTACTCCATGATGACAGTTGAAAAATATTTGACTAATTACTATATATATATATTTCTTATTGCATTAATCAAATTTCTTTTGGGATAATAAAGTGCTATTATTATCAAAATACTACTACTACATATTATTTATTATTGATTTACATCACTGTGGGAATCTCTCCAAAATGTGAAAAACTACACTATTTCTGCTGCTACTACTACTATTACTACTACTACTACTACTATTACTACTGCTGCTGCTGCTGTTGCTGCTGCTGCTGCTGCTACTGCTGCTACTACTACTACTACTACTGCTGCTGCTGCTGCTACTACTGCTGCTGCTGCTACTACTACTACTACTACTACTACTGCTACTACTACTACTACGATACTACTACTACTACTACTACTACTGCTACTGCTACTACTACTACTGCTGCTGCTGCTACTGCTGCTACTGCTACTGCTGCTACTGCT
>JAUTBQ010154342.1:0-13531 GCA_032361185.1 Lepetodrilus ovalis | reverse complement strand
ACAACTTTGGGGTGTACAAATCAAACGTAAAGAGTCTCAGACTGAAATTCGTTTGGTCATTATCTAGGTCTATCAACGGTGAGTGTATGCCTTTAAGACCACAACTAAATGGCATAGGCAGGGGAAATTAACTAGTCGATTTTAGTTCTAAAGAGAAGATGCTGCTCATTGTATGTTTTTAAAGAGATAAAAAAACTCTCACGGGTCCAAGATTAATATTAGACATGTGTATTGTTTAAAAACGACTAGCTATTTAACTCCTAAATAATACTCATTTAGCGATTCTAATTGTTGTAAAAAGCATTGTTAAAGCATTGTTAAATCAAATTCTCAATATGGAACAGTGACCTTTCCGTTTACGTAGTTTGATCCTAATAAAAACTTGTGGGACACCGGTAAGAAGATGGCCATTAGAAGCATCATAGACACGTTTATCATTCTGTGATTCCCCATTGTGATCCAAGCCAGAGTAGACACGAGAAGCTGCCACACAGATACTTTCTCACATACATCTGCATAAATCTGCATACGAAATATCATTGTCTTGGTCGTATAACCTTTACTAAAATCATTTTAGGAAAATACAGTCGTAAATTCCGAACAATAGAATCTAATGCTATAGCTGACAGTTCTGTGATATATTTACGTAAATGGCTGTCAAATAAAACGCACAGGACCAATTTCACCGATATTTTCCGCATTTCAAGAACGTTGTTTTATTGTTCTTCTACCCTTTCGCAAACTCCCTCTATCACCAAAATGTCATAAACGACGGACATTTCGTCAGGCCCATGGGTAATGCCCTACGATTCCACGCAGGGTTTATGCCCGTATCTAACTGGCAAACGAGCTGTTGGGATAGACCTACGGCGTTTTACGGCCCATATTTTGGCCTGAAATTCTGTCCGTATGCAAAACGTTGACGTCGCACGCTTTGATTTTACGACTAAGTACAAGTACTTTCCTCACGAACCACAGGGGACTGCAATCGAACCCTATAGTTGGACAGTAGGAACTCAGTAGCTGGACAGTAGGAACACTATATCCTCAGAACATAAAACCACAAACTTCATGGTGTGAAAATTGCAAGCATGTTGGAAAGTATACTCGGCTTTAAAATGCGAAACTGCAATAAAATCTATTATATGAACATTAACTCCAGATGGTCGTTACGGGGTAATGCTTCGTGTTTGAAATACGATTAATTATGAAATATGTTATTACTGATATTATAATATGCATTGTGTGCCTACATGTTTGCATCACTTGATAGACAGTCTGGTAACATATGTTCCGTATTATGTATTGTGTGCAAGTATAATTGTTTTAAGGTCAAGGCTAGAGACAGACGGATGGTGTCACGATTATTGCGCCATAGTGAATATTTCCATAACGTATTACACTGATTCTCAGATACGTGCCACACTTCACATACGAGTAGGTCGTAAGTTGTACCTTCCTTGATCGACAAACTGTATATCAAATCGATAACAGACATATCTGAACATTACGAATCAATAATTCCTTATTCAAACTTGTACTTGTAATAGTATGTACTACTCATAGATGACTAACACGCAGATTTATGTATATCAAATACATTAACCTGAACAATATTAGTTTCAGCGACAGAAACATATATTAATACATCTCATTCAAACTGGGTTTAAGGGAACCAATGCTGACATCGTATTATATAATCGATTCAAATTTTATTCACCTTTTGGTGTAGAATATTTTCCCCGAGGTAGACGCTTGGCATCTCTCAATGTGCTCAAAACGGAAGTACATTTATTATGAAGGTGCACTACGCATGCGTGTAGATTATCAAGATGTACATTGTGTGGTGTCAGTGGTGCGAATGTGATCACATGTGTGAACATAACTGATAAAAACGTAGCTAATGGATGCATTGAATATTTATTGCAGATTGACAAACTATGCCTACTCCAGGGCTAAAGGTAGTCGATGTGTCTCTGGGTCTCGAATTCTACAATAGGCCATCACAGAAAGTTGTAATTCCTACACTATGGCTGTTATATATCTAACGACGCAAATTATGAGATTAGTAACCGAGGCCTAAAGTTGATATTGTTTGTCCAAGTTCATCGGATAAAACATAATGGGAAATGTATTTCGAGTTCCCTCCCTTCGAATCACACCGGATATTCACGGAGTTATACGAAGAGGCATCTTTATACTCGCATTTTACATGATTTATAGTTTCAACGTATGCACTGAGGGACTGGGTTTGCTTTCAGATACGGAGGGAATTTATTAATGTCATGTATTAGAGTTATCTCCCTTAAGTATAATCGAGTACGGTTATCTCCACTTTATCAACATAACCACGGAATGGTATATGGGTTGAAGTTCACCGCGAGGCACAGTCGGAGATTATCGTCGCCACTGAGAGGAACTACAATCTCAAGCCGTGTATGGCACCTTGAAATAATCACTATATTTATATATTCACATGGGGGAAGTCAGCCGTTTCAACTTCAAGTGTTGTAACGTATATAGGTCTACACGGTGTTAAACGATATCCGTCAACATATATAGTCAGTTTGCGTTAGCCTGCATTTGGAGTGGAAGTCATATTCCTATAGAGTTGTTTGTAAAAGTGGAACTGTAGTCGGACATTTGAGACTCAAAATGTAAAATGCGTGTGAATGGCAAATGCTTTTTTTTAACGTTCTTAATCTGATAATGCTTTTAACTTTAGAGTGTCGGTAATTTTCTGAAGCATAAATCAGTTGCTTTGCATCTCTGAACACCGCACATTGCCCGTGGGTGCCGAGAAGCGAACGCTGGACGAAAACAAAACGATTTCACCCCCGTTATTATCTTACATTCTCTACGATGAAAATAATTGTTTGATTTTTGGTTCCGAGTCGGGTTTCGGAAAACTTTGCCATCGGGTATTTGTTCTAGATGAGGCATCTGAACTGTAATCTCCGGAAGACATTACTGCACGTGACCGGTCGCGTGAGTTAAACTGAGAAGTTTAGAAATCACTTAAGTCATTAATCTGTTTAAAATTATACAGTCCCGATTGGGAATGTTTTTTACGCGGCGTACAATGCATGTTGTACCAAATTCTGTGTTTTAAAACACGACTTATCTTTAGAAAACATCGTCAGTTTTCTATGTAACAATTAAGTGACGCGTTCTTTGTACTTGTGCATGTCTCAGACAGCTGGATACCTGGCATATACGTACCCGGATGATAATATTCCGTCCGTATACCGGTGTACAGGGTAACTGTAGACGTTGAAATAATGACACTGTGTATATCTCCAGCAAAAGAAATTGCTCATGGAAGTTTGAAAGTATCGTAACACTTAAACTCGCATGATGATAAACATCACTCTTCTCCCAGGAGTGCTTACATGACAACCAAGATAAAGTGGTACAACTGTACAGGGAATTATTGCCTACATATCTATAGCATTAAACATAATACTACCAAGAGGTAGAGTAGTGAACGTTTATTTTTGTATTTTAAAAAAAAATATCCATCGCGGTTTAAAATAAACACTTGCTAAAAAGTGTTGTCACTCCTAAATTATTTGCTAGTACTGGTCATGTTTTACTGAAAGAAAAAAATGGATATGCGACTCTGTTCTTCAGATAATTCCTCTTTCGTAACTGAATTAAGTGGGGTTTTTTTAACATTACGAGCGATGCTATCAGTGGATACTAACTTGGTATTTAGGTAATGCATTGATTGTTGGGTTTTGTAATGTGCCTAAAATGGTCAGAATTGGTATTTTGAAAATACGTCTTACCCGTTATGCCAGAATTGCGTTAAATATAACAATATGCGTACACGGGTGTATTCACCGAACAAACAACTCAACTGTTTCACAGCATTGGGTACCTAACATAATTGACTCTCGAGTGATATTAGAAAGTGGCTTTGTGGTGACAACCATTTTTCGTAAGAGTGTATGTTTCTGTTTATATTTCCATATCAGATTACCTGGATATGTGATACAAATATATGTGTTCTCAAATCTATATAAAGATACATGTATATATTTAAAATGCATGTAATTATATTCGAAAGTATAGATACGTTTTCGTTGCCCATGGATGACAATAATAATATTAACAAAAATGTAAAGTATTTAAAAAATGCCAAGTGTGTGTATACGTCGCCTTGGCGAGCAGTGAAGAAACGTGAATACTATAAAATGCACACTTTGAAGATGTCCGAAAATAATCCAATGAACAATTATAATCCATTCAAAAATAAAATGTCCCTTTTGTTATTTTCGAATGACTGTAATCCGATTACTGTTTCATCAGTCGTGCTTATATTGATCTTAACACTTGATCCCCCAAACTGAATTTACTAGTAGTGTTGCTGATACCTGTCTGAGGTTCTCGTTAACGTGTCTTTGTTTACGTTGACGCCAACCAAGAAGCGCGTGCGGTACTATCATGTGACAGCCCCGCAGCGAACGGTCACGTGACTCGGTGATAATTTTCGTCGTGAATGCCCGACAGCATAGGATGATATTGCAACAATAGGAAGAACAACAATGGAGCAATTTCGTTTCATTTCATTGAAGAATAGGTGAGCAGAAACGTGGCTGACATTATATTAGCCTCTCTATCACTCTTATATTCTGTTAAAATTTCTGGACAGATTAGACAAATCACTAAATAGAGGATTCTATTTTGTAGCAATTAGGATTTCTCGAAAATTGTAATGCGAGACGTGAAGCATAACATACCAATGTTCATTTCTACAATGTAAAATTTGATTCTCATCTCATTCCCATCTGCCAAATATCTAGTTTTAAATAGAACTGGTAACAGGATCACAACCATAACTGATTGTTGATATTGCAAACATCAAATTCATGCAGAATGAAGGATGAGCTAGGACCTTAGTTAATGCGATTTGGAAATAAAATTAGTATTTTTTTGCTTTCATATTACTAAATTAACATAAGCGAACTTCTAGAATAGTTTTTATGGCCAATTGTAATAAAGGGCACTGAAAATATGAGTTGTATGTCTACATAGATGTAGGGTTAGTTTCTTGTTGAACCAAATATAGATACAATAAATGGGTTATTAGCTAAAAGGATACATTAACCCATATGTATATGCATCCTGAACACGTGAAATAAAGTAGCTATAATTAACATTTGACTTGACATGGCAATAATATATACGAGCTCTCCAAAATACGCGTATTTGACAGAAATGTAGAAGAAGCCCAATGAATACGTCACATTTTGAAATGTAGCAAGGGAAAGAAGTGTGTATATTTTTCCCACACATTTATTTACAGATAATTTGCAGATGTTCATAAAACAAAATAGCAACTTCGGCTTCACTATGCTCATTTCACGATGCACATTAGTTTGAGACGAAAGTGATGAAAATGTCAGTCCACATTATTTCTGCAATACCTCACCGACCTTCGTCCACATCTCTCTCGTTCCGTGAGACTATGACGAAATATGAAATGCCTCCTTATATCCGTCGTGACATTAAAAAGGCCTCGCTGAGTAGTTTAAGGCAGGATCGAATTTCTCCTCTCTCCCATACATACCTCATAGATTAATAGACCTACAAAACCCATCTTCACGGGGGGTACCTTTACATCTCGCAGGAAAGAGAACTAGTCTTGCGAGATCACCAACTCGGCGCCAGAGCTCGATGAAGTTATATTTTCCCGTAGATACTGGAAGTATAGAGGCGGGGGGAAAGGCGGGACGGATAATAAAATAAGGAAACTTTCCCAGAATGATTGTCAACGACTTTAATACGCTCCCGTAGCTTTTACACAGGGAAGAACGTATTGGAACCACTTCTATCTTCTAGAAGTTCAAGAGGAGAACTATTAGCTCAGTGTGCGCGAAAGCATCCCGCATTAGATCAGGTGTTGAAGTACAACGTTTTAACACCAGAAAATAAATACGCCCGCATACACATTAACACCCACATTTGCACAGAGAATGAGAGAGAGAGAGAGAGAGAGAGAGAGAGAGAGAGAGTCAGCAAGAGAGAGGCAGAGAGAGAGAGAGAGAGAAGAGATAATAGGAAAGGGGAATGATGGTCGTTTAGTGAGTAAAACAAATACAATAAAAATAATAGCTAGTAAAATTTAAATAAATCGCAATCACAAACATATCTGAATATTTATAGTATAGGAATAATTAATTTGTTGAAATACTTCAAATATTTCAATTCAATATATGGTAATGGCACCACTGAATAACTAGTAATTACAATTTTAAGTGAGAGAGTTTGCAAAACGAAAACTTTTACGCGTAATTGATATAGATCTAGACCTCTACAACGTAAATTCCATTAAGATTTGTGACGTAATGCAGTTTTTGCAAGTGTCTAAAGGATAATACGTGAGCAGTAGATGATGTTGCAAGCGTCTGTGTACGTGAGATATCTACTTGAAGAATCACACACCGATTTCTGTAAAGATGAATTCATGTCGCGATAGATGAACAATACACTTCATTCACGTTTCATAAACACAATTATCGCCATTTAGAAAAGTATTTCTTTTTATAAAAAAAACTTTTTAAAAACACACACACACACACACACACACGCACACATACACATACACACACACACACACACACACACACACACACACACACACGTATTTAGACAAACGAACGTCTAATACTAGTGCATGCATATTGAAGCTCATATTTATATATTTGTAATATATATGTACATTTATTAGACTACGCGTATACTACTAGAATAGTATTATTTAAAGTTAATATTATCGTAAATATTTTACTAAGGTAAATACCAACGAGCAGCATTTGGTTATCTGTCAGGACATTCAATGTAAGTGGATTATTTCATATTTTAAGATATATATACATATTTAATATTTAATACCTTTACGACATCCGGACCCGCATGACAATATAATTAATCATTGTTTGCATCATCCGCACGTGTGGGCGACACACGCAGACAATTCTACGCTCATACCCTGATGTTGCAGCCCGTCAGCGTGTTTATTTCACAAGATTGTGTCTCATTAAATCTTTAACCGGACAGTACCGGCTAATTCTCCTGGAGATCATTTGACCAAACCGACTTCGTGAAATGAGCTGTCTTGATTTAGATTTTGACGCGGGAAGGTTTTCATTTCCGATGCAGCTCTGGGCGTCTTCAGCGTTAGGACCGCTGGCGCATTGTAATTACTTTCGTCGTTGAGAGTTCCCTGTCCGCTTTTGTTTTCCCGTTCTTATTTACAACGCAATCTCCTAGTTTATTTCGTTCCGGATCGAACGCTAATTAGCTTCCAGATTTTACTAATAACCGTAATTAACCGAAGCGCAAAGGCCGTTGCTGATTGTGAAATAAAACCAATGGCTTTGAAGGTCCGTATCGGATTCAAAGAAGGGGGAAAAAACATAGTTCGCATGTACACTAAAAAAAGGTTCACAACCGGATTAGGAAATTCATGGAATAAGTTCATTATAGTATCAGATACCGCTCTTCCGACTGATTTTCCTTTCAGCTGTTGGAGAGGGGACGTTTACATCCACTAATAAAGGAGGCTAATTATCCATGTTCATATGAATGAGATTTCAAGATAGGGACAAACCCTTCAGCTAAAGAAAGTGAGGAACGAAATAATGAGCTTTATTACAGGGTTCGATTTATGAATTATTACTGTTGTACAGTTTCCCTTTATTTATGCATTACAGTTGATCCAATAGCTAAGACGTCAATGTCAACGAGCACAATGAACTACTGTTCTTCAGCAAACACTGATATTGAAACGAGTCCATCAGCGATCAGCCCAATTAGACTTGTTCCTTACACGCTAGTAGCTAGACTAGTTCATCTATTCCTCGTTCCATATAGCCTCTTATAATATGCTTCAGTATCCCTGTAAATTTACGAACACACTGTAGATTAATTGCATTATGTCGACATCGATAAGACAATGTCCGTCAAATACTCTTGATGTATCCTAATAAGTTGATCTAAGTGTTCCTTAAATTAGGTTCTTGATAACTGTTCATAACTGTTTTTACTCCGTACATAACCTTAGCTATCATACCACACCAAGTAAGAATAAGTCGATTTAATTATGATTCAGATTTAGGCACATTCTTATTTAATATTAGACATGCAAATATAATTACTTTCTTCATAATATACAATAAATTGACAACAACAAAAATAAGAAAACATGTGAAAATACTTTATTTCCTAACTTGTATTCTTGGACTTATTCCATTTGAAATAATAATCAAATACGTTAGACTGGAATGCTAATTAGTTGATAGTAATTGACAAATGGTTTAAACGTATTTTATTCACCAATGAGGATTGGTAATTTACAAATATCGAAAATCATTGCATAATGTTAATTTTCGTAGTATATTTTGCAATGTAAGTCATTTAATACTAAATTCATATTATGTTATGTACAGTATGTCTACGATGCACTATTGGAAATAGACAAGTGATTGTAGAGATACGTAATGCTTCTATAGGTTAGTATACACGAATAAACAACGTAGCATTGCTCATCAGAGTTGCGAGGACAGTGATGAGTAGTGTAGGCCGACATTGTAAATATGCTAAAAGTAGCTAAATATTAGCAGTTTAATACGTCAATCTATGATTTAGGAAGACAGTTGTCTAAATAAAACAAAACGTTCTTCTTCTTACATTTTTATAGGAATGTGATTTACTAATGGACGTTTAGGTACTGTCTATCCCCTTTTAATTCAAAGTATTGTATATAGAACTATTTAACATAGATTATTTACTACCAATGTGTAAGAGTCCCTATCATGTGTGTAATATATATATAAAAAAAATGTTTTAAACGTGACATCGCCGTGTTGTTAAATGTTTGAGACATTAACATATATATTTTTTCAATCAATACTATTTCTACATATGTATTGTAACGACATGAATAGAAAGCTATGCAGTCCACCACGGTAGTCATCCCGAAGCGTTAATTAATATTCCCCATAAATCAATGCGATATACCTATAACCACTCGTCAATGTCGAGAAATAATCGTACATCTCTTCTTAAGTAATACACATACTACGGACGTGTAATTCCGCTGATATGTTTATTTTTTAATGTCTTGTTCACAAATATGTTCAGTTTATATTTAAGGCGACATCTGCATCCTGGGCTCCCTGCTTTGGCGTTTGATAAAATACGAGAGAAACGCTGAGAACCAAATCTCGGGACTAAGATCATCTGCTGTGATACAACGGCTTTCTAGATCTCTTAGTCGGCTTCTGTGGAGTCACGTGTGGTGTGCGCGCAAGTCTCGGGATGTCTCGCAGCAGGTTTTGATTTCCCTATCTCGGAAATTCGCGCGAGATTTGATGTAAATTCGTTTCTTTGCATGTTAGTAACTGTTGATTAAGCACGCTTCCCAGATTCCACAATTGCAAACTTTTCCGATAAGATAATCGCAAATATTACTCTTCAAAAGATGCGTCTTAAAATTGGATCATGGACCGAGATCGTGAAGGATATTGGCAGTGTACGCACGCTTTGATTCGTGTGTGTATAGTCATAATATCGTAATAAACTTTAAACAGTAAATTAAGATGGGTTTCTTGACATTAAATACGTTGATTGCATTGATATGTTCGTTGCTTGTTTACATAATGTTTACCTTGACCTACATTATAGATATCAAAATCACTTTACTTTAGAAAGTAATGATTTCCCAAATTATCAAGAGCTTCTGATAGGATACAAGTTATGTTTTGGACATTTACTGGATTACTTTTTATAACAATAACATTTTTTTTCTCAATTCTACGAAATAGCAGTGATTGCGGCGTTGAAAGCGTGTATACCGTCATTCTATGCAGCCTTGCCCAAATTATGTTTCCAACAAAGATTTGCACGTGACATTTGCAGCCGAAGCAATGTTTCAAAATACAAAGGTCGTGTTGCACACAATTTCATGTCATTAGTATTGAGAATAGTCGAAACAAATCACGCCATAATATTATTACCTATGAATAATTCATGCGACCAAGGGCGCTGATGGATATGATTGCACCACATGACCTAAGTAGACAGACGCAATTCATTCCTGTTTCGTATTTAGACAATGTTATTGACAGTCCACTACTTTGCAACAACCGCAAAAAACACACCAACGCACCATAATAATGATAGTTCAGTACGAAACACCGTACTGGTTGAACATTTTCCAAACGTATAACTCAGTCTATCGCCTTACATTAATGACAGATTCCCGCAGTTCTGGCGACACGGTCGTCAATCCTAAAGCAAGCTCGGTGTTCCACGGTCCTTTACAGTCTGGCAGTAACATGATCTAACACCTTTAAGTATACTTCCCTTAGGATAATGAGATTTGAAGAGTTTTAACTTCGTGACCCGTATAAAACGATTATTGCTACTACTGTGTTCAAACAATCGAGACGGGTACCTCTCGGCATGGTTCTCCGCCGATGTCAAAAGTTGTCTTTAAACTGAAATACCAAAAAAACAACCATGCTACCAGGGAACAATGTTTCGCGCAGTAGTCTCGTTTAATATGATAGTTTTGGTCTCAGCGGGATCGCGTTATTCGGAGGACAGTTTAATATATCTAAAAAATAGTCGGATGTCATAACACCCCGGCGTTACCCCGGGGGGACGACTGACTCGGATCCAGGATGACAATGATTCCAGACAGTAACGGCACGACGATACGGGTATCACTCCTCAAACCAATTTCAAATCATTCTCCTTTCCTATTGTGCAGAGTCTACTTTCCAACTGTGCCAGTGACAGCATTGTTTTATGATGGCGACGTTTGCTAAACAAGTCCTGCGTCGGTCCTGCTGCTCAGAAGGTCTGGTAGTTGAGACTTTTATTCAAAATATTAATCTACATGAACACCCCCTACTAGTCAGGCTCTATCGATATGGTTTGTGTATGTAGTTTCTACTTTCCGCTTTCAGCTTTCATTGTATCGCCTCTCGTATTTGTTGGAGGATTTATGAACGCTTCTATAACAAAGAGGCGCATCTTTGCCTTAGACAATTGGGACAACGAATGACAGGCAAGCATGGTGTTGCATTAGGCGATAGCTTACTGGATAGTGAGCGCCATGATGATTGACATTTCTGGGAAGCAAATATTTAATTAATTATTGTATAAATTGCTGTCTACACAACATATAAGTATAGACCTACATCATAGGCAGCAGCATAGTCTTCGAGGAGAGCACGCCAAGGTGTCGTTTCTCGAAGCTCTCTTATCCAATGTATCCACTATGAGACCATAATAACGCTCTCGTAAGTGCACGAGTGCCATGCATAAGAGATCGCTACGAGAGTGCTAATGGTTTCGTAGTAGATATGAAAGCTTCGAGAAACGATACATCCCTGGCTGTTATTATACTAGTCAATAAAAGTAGCACAAATAGAAACTTTGGCAAGGAATTTGTTATTTTTATTGACGAATGTCGATACAATTTGATAGCACAAGACACTGGGAAAGGATTATATCCAACGTTGGCTTGTTAATCCTGCCCCTTCGGTATTTCAGGGAAGTTCTGCAGCATTACACAGGTCAAAGTATGTACTGTATGTAAGTACCCACGAAAAGGGTGGGGTGTTCATCATTGACGATAAATAGTGCGTTTCTCCATGACTGAATGCTACCAGAGGACATTGCGGTTTACCACAGGAAGGTATATTGTGTGTGCTTCAATGCTGATCGACGTACTGCATCTGCACAATACAATTGCCAGGTCTAAAGGAGCACGGTGTGTTCGTTAAAGGCTCATTCTCAGGTCCGAACAAGCGGATACGCGAGATAGTTGTATATCCTACGTATGTATTTTACTATTGTGGGTCCCAGTCCTTCCAATGAATGGCCTCGACGTTATTATGAAGCATCATCATCTTCGCTAACAACATCTCTTCCAAATCAGCTGAGTAGAAGGAGGCTTAAAGGCCCCCCTGCCAGTTTAGACCTTCGGTCCGTCCGTGGTCATTTTCCACCCGGAGCGAGCTGTGGTCAGGGGACACTGGGAGTCTATTTACAATCATTAACCTCATTGTTAATATACATGAACGCTGATATCCAATTTGACAGTCTCGTATGGCACAAACCCTGGCGGGAATTATGCATTTACATGTACAGCGATATATCCTGGATATTGTATATAGTTATTATCGTGCAAACATATAGTATACACGACCTTGTAATAAACAATCAGGACTGATGGATTACCTTTCTAAATTGAAGTGAATATCTTACCGATGCCGTTAAACTCGTATCCGAAACTGATGCTCAAATATGTGTGCATCGCTAGGTCGATGATGCAGCAAAAGCATGTCAACATTATTAAGGAGTGAAACGAGACCTGGTTTTAATTTGATTGATATCTTACCAGAGATATAGCAACGACGTGAAAGGAAAATGTATTCAAGCATGTACGTCTCTTTTCCTGCTTGGAATGATATAACATTTAAAAATAAATCGTAAAAAGACATTCTCCCTCTATAATATTCTTATTTGCCATTTACTTAGGTAAACATAGAAAAAAAAAGTGCATTATAAACCGTCCACCATAGTAGCTAAGATTGGATTAACACATACGTTTAGGAAGATGGCAGACAATAATAATTACAATTTTACTTTAAAAAGTTACAGACCGTTCTTTATTTCAAATTGCTATCGGGTAGCCGTTTTTGAGAATCCATACAAATCAATCACTGTGACAAATTCAGCCCTTAAAATGAAGTAAAACTAGTTCAACATTCCTATGTCTTCACCAAGCTTCCTCATTTGCTAAACACGAAGCAGGTGATAGTTATCGTCATTGGACCATACAATACCAATATGGGAAATACCCGTATATTCGCGTGTATAACATCTCTACACAGGAAATTCCACCGTAAACTATCAAAATCTGTTTCAATTACATATAATTTTCGGCTTTGGTGCTAAATCTTTTCCAAATGATCCCCTTTTCTTTCTAATATCCCCTCCTATTTACACCTCAAGGTATTAGCAGGACCCTAAACTTTGTAAAGGCCCCCTTTCAGGGGTCAGCCCTTACATACAACACCATGCTTAAGTGTAGATTTAAAACTTGGCCGGGTGAAAAGAACGAAATGCCTGCCGACAGAGCGGGAGAAATTTGACCCGGATATGAAACGGGGTAGCGAGAGGTCGTGACAGCCACTTGTGAGAACGGTTGACGGCAGGTTGATAAATGAGGGTGGCTGAGACTAACCGGAAAATGAATCATTTTCTGGCAGACGTCATTCAACGAGAGAGCGGACGGGTATCGTCTTCGACCTGATTCACCCAAAACTGTGACAGAAATACCTGAAACGAAATTTCACCCTTTAAAATGGTCAGTAAGACCTGTAAGAAAAGATCTTCCGTACACAGAAAATCGGACACTTTATTTCTTCTTCTTCATTCCATGAGGTGTGTTTATCGAGGAATATCACAAGAAATAAATGCAGCAACACATGGTTCAAGTATCGAT
>JAUTBQ010154331.1:0-13144 GCA_032361185.1 Lepetodrilus ovalis | reverse complement strand
GCTTGATCTGCTCCGAGTGAACCCGAACGCACAATGGGTTATTAAGGTTCATCATAGATAGCCCTCTATGCAGAAAACTAGGAAAACAAACAGTCAGATCAAAACAGACCAACAAGTACTTATTGTACATTGATGCAAATATACATCACTGATGTATTGCACTATATACATTCAGAGTGGATGGCATTAAGGACCGGTGTAAAAATGTCATTGAAATGGAGATTCTTACGAGTTGCATATGGCCAATCTTGATGGAAAGTGCCTGTTTACGTGAAATTACCTGTCTGTTATCCAAGATTAAGATACCTCTTGCTCTAGGATGAATGATGCTGTGCTTTTGATGTGTGAGGTGTCTTTGAGGAAAATATGCAGAAACACTAGCAAAGTTCTCAAATTTTGTTTACCGAAGACATATGAAGGCCAGCTCACAGGTCGAAAGAGGTGAAAGTGAAAGTTCAAGGTGAAAGTCAAGATATCCACAAATGGTATATGTTGATCTTTGCAGCTGAGCGATTTCATGAAATTTGGTAATTCTTTGTTGTTTCCGATTTTGAGATCTTGAAAGATATTCATCATTTGTAAAGGGATAAATTACTTGAGATAGTTTTGAAAGCCTGGTAAACTAGTTTACATGTCTTTTGTAGGATAATCCAGAAATGAGAGGCTTTCACACTGTCCTTACACCAATTTGAAAACTTTATTTTTAAACATAGTAAATTTTGTTTTTCTTTATTCATTGCTAAATTATCACAGTACAAAATCTAGTATTTCACTAAGTAACTATAGTGTTAAATTATCTCTATGTGTAAACAAGAATGGATGCATTGTCTTTGTAAAATGAGAATCGATATTTAGATATATTGACTATTCTAATGTGAATGTACTTGTATGATAGCTGTGATGTTACTGTAAGACAGCCGTAACATTACTAGTTAGTCTCGCCCTGCAGTACAACCACAAATCACGATTCTATATAGCCTACAGCCCCTTCCGGGAACTTTCCACTGTTTCCCTTGATGATATAGAAATGGACATACTTCCCAGCATGCAGTTCTACATCTGACAAGGCATATGTAATGGCTGTACCCAGCTTTTCATAGTGCTCAATTTGATTTAATACCATGGGTCTTTTAACAATCGTTCTAGAACTAGAGAGTAGATCAGCTTTAGCCTTAGTGTCATTTCTTCAAATTCGTTATCAAATTTGCACTTTGTAAACGTACTAAAACTTCATTATCATAGTCTACTGTTACGCTAGCCATATACAACTAGGCTTACCAGTGGCAATGGGGAGATAACTCTCAAGGGCTTTTAAGGGACGCAACTCTGACTTACTGGAAGAGTCTATAGGGCACCTAATGTTGTCACCAGCAAGGAAAATGTTAATGTTAACCATGTACCTTTCATTTTTTTCATCAGTGAAATTAATTGTGATATTTTAAAATTTGTATTTCTGTAAAAGTTGACATGTTCCTAAATGCATTGACAGCATTGTGGGGGACAGTTTATTTTTGGAAATATAAACAAACAACCTACTGGTATGTCACAATTCCTTCACTTCATTCACAGGCTATTTTATTTCACACACAAGATGAAAACTTTGTTGCTTCAATTTCTTTACATTCCTTTTGCACTTTGAAACACAAGTGCTATTTCAATATTGTTGTGCTCAATTTCATTTGACTGTGTGTATACATGAATCATTTACTTTTGTTATTGTTTGTATTTATGTGTTTAACTGTTTCCCCCAAACATTTATTCTCTCGCAATTATTTTCTCTAGTACTCAACAAAATTAAATAACAGCCAGTAGTGTTAATGGATATACAGTGGAACCACACTAATTCAAACCCCACTAATTCGAAAATTTCGATTAATTCGAAACTGTTGCATGGTCCCAGTGATACAGGTACACTGCTAGGTGACCCTCTTAATTCGAAACCTGGATAATTTGAAGTAATAGTACCGGTAATGGTCCCCAGCAATTCGAAATACAGGGATTCCACTGTATTAGTTTACTTTTCAAAAACTCATTGGAACAAAATAAACTGACCAGATTCATTAATCCGAGTTCCAACATTTGGTAAAATTTTCTCCCAAAAATATGTCGCCCCTTAATTTATTTTGTTGAGTATATATGTGAATAATATTTAGGGCATATCTTAAACATGTATTCATTCAAATAAATATGCTGTTATAGCTGAAATAGCATTACCGTAAATATGTTGAAACACATTTAGATTTGTTCATTTCCCCCATACAAATTTAGAATACTGGTAGTAGAGAATAGTAGATTGTTTGAAGCCAGTGAAATGGATAGTTTTTACTCTAGTGTCATAGAAAGGCACTATTAAAAAAATATGAAAAAGAAAAATGATTGGATCGAATTGATGAAAATTTAGAAGCTAAATTTATAATAAATTATAGTACAGTATTTAAATGATCTATGACAGGGTAACCATTTCTGTTTGCATACTGAACAGTTACCTCCCTTAGTTCATGTTCAGCTCGGGGATTTTACCATTGCATATTTCAGGTTCTCTTCCCCAATTGTAAACTATATATCTTGTGACATTGTCTCTGAAATGGCTGAAATCTACTACCATTGATGACATGTACATCTCAATGTGTTGATTTCCTCGTTCTGAAATCCATTCTTCAACGGAAGAGACAATCAACTTGTATGCATATGTTATAATATACAGTCATATAAAGCAATACTGGCTCAACTATTCAACATAATACATAGTAATGTGGTCCAAATTTGACCAATATCTGGACATTTTACATTAATTTCTGATAGTGAAATATCTGTGTGAAATATGTCATATACTAGTAATACAAGTAGAATATTATTTATGTTATGGTATATATATATTTTACAATATAAGCAATCAAATCATATTGGAATTTAGAATACACTATTAAATTAAGAATTTTTAACATACCGGTACATAGTTGATATGTATCATATGGTTTTTTCCAGTGTCAATTTTCCGAAAATTCTTCAATTAGTTTTTCTTAATATTTAATGTAAAGTTTACAGACAAATTACTATTTAGGATAGCATATTATTGTTATTTTATATATTATGGCATATTTTCTTGGTTGTCATACACAGTGCTGGTTGTCAATTGGCTTCTTGTTAATTGCAAAAAGACAACATGAAAGGAATCAATGACTAACCTCACAGTTTATCTGATTCTGCTGTGGATAAATGTGCATTATACTGACACAATAAATTGATACCTGAATATAGTGCAAATTAAAAAAATATGAGATATTATTGTCATTCTCCATCCAACCTAGTTTGAGGTGCGCCAACGTTCTTGGTTAAAAATTTGTTATGCGATCGATATCACTCCATTTTTACAGTTATGCTTTATTTTTTAATTAATTTATCAAAAATACATGTAGATTATCATACATATTTGTTTTTATGTATAAATATTCAGTTCCATTTATTTTAGTTCCATTTCCATGCTACTTTGCCATCAATGGTTGTTAAATAAGCGTAAAGGAAATAAATATTTATTTTACGCCCAAATTGTTGTTAGAGAGACTAGGTCTAGTACGAATGCAATAATTATATAGAGTGGGATATGATGTATGACTGTTGCTTCCGTAAAGTAGAATACATCTGACATCAGAAAAACAGTAAATTCTTTTAGGAAATATCTATTAGTTTCATGACTTGTCTGCTTCATCAGCATTTTGTTTTAATATTTCACCTACTTTTAAGTCAATTGTCACGACAACAGAATGTTCTATATTATGTAGCTTACCGTTATTACATGGGTTTTCATTGCTTTGTTATTTTTAAGTAAAATGTTCTCAATGTATAGTTCAATAATGACTAGTTATTCCAATAATAAAATCACCACTAACTTGCAGACTACATGTATAGTCAGACTCCATATACTAGTACATGGATAACGGTCTCCATTATGATGGTTTTTCCGCTTACCAGCCAACTCTTAGAGGCAGACAATACAGATTTCCTGCTACATGTATATACTAGATGAATGATTGGTCCGATGATCCGGTTGTTTTACTTACTGGTCAGATTCTAACAAAAACGGAAGTGTCCGGTATAATGGGGTCTGACTGTATATACATACCGGTATACTGATAGGAGTTCTCAGGAATTAAATATGAGTATTACAAAGCTTATTCATTATATGCAAGACTCGACTTATATTGTATTCAAGGCACACACATTTAGTCTCAAGTAATGCAAATTATACAACCTCAGTTGAGTTGAGTTGATTTTACAAAAATTAAGTTTAGGATTCATTTTATGGCCTATTCAAATAATGGTAATCTACAATACCATGATATTTATATAAAGATGAATAATGATGTCTTGATGGTTATACCTTTGATTTCTTTTAAGTTTTGTTTTCCAAAAATTGTGAAGTACTGTACATTTATGTATAGATTTAATTTTCAGAACTGCATCAACATCCTGTATAAATGTAAATGTATATCACATAGATTTATTTTTGTTATCATGGAATGCCTGTTGTCGTTGTGATGTTAACTAAGCCATGTAAGGAAACCAACCCACCACATTTACCCATGGAGCACACATTGTATATCATTAAATCCAAGACTTGTAAAGATACAAAACTAGTCTGTTTTCAATTAATTAATATTGGGCATGCATACAATTAATTAATATTGGGCATGCACACAACTATTGCTTGGCTTGTTATCATTATAATGAAGACATTGGAAGTGTTTGATATACTTCAGGTAAAGTGAGCGAGTTTGGGTTTTTAGTCTTCACAGTATAACAATGGAAGCAAGCATACAATCACAGATGAAATCGTCGTTTGGGGCCAAATTGGGAGTCACAAATGCAAAGTAGATGCACTTGGCATACATATATACGGTAATCACTTTTCTAGCTCCAAATATTTTTTCACTGCTGTAGACAGTTTTAAAAATTACAACTGGAAACTTACTGGCCCGAATAATGATATAAATAACAAATGTTTACAACAAACTTTAATTTCTACTGGCCTTTAGGATACCTTTAGCATTGGGAGAAATGGCTGGGCCAACGATAATTTTGAATACTTGCTCTAGGGTAGGTAGAATTCCAATGCGTTTTGCATTTCAGGTAAAACCGGAATAATCAGTTGGTAAGTAATGGATAAAACATGGCTCCAAGGGTTTGGTTGAAAATATAAACAGGATGGTAGAGGGACAAACCCTAGGCAACAAACTCCAGCACATTTGATTTCTTGTTGGTGAACTTGCTGTATGGTGTGCACTTGTATTTTCACATGGGCATCTTTCATCAATAACTATTAATACTACATTGTTTGTGTTGAAATTTCCCATGTATATTCTGTTTATTTACTAGATGACATAATATATATGAATATTTCTATGAAACCTGAACTACAAGTTGAAATTTACCTCCTGAGAGCACTTTTAAGTAAGAAATTGTCGAATGAACTCCATCTTTGCCCTGAGATTACGAAACTTTCCGAGTATGATTTCATGCTCAAGCTCAGATTTAATATGAATATTTGTGAACAAAACCTTGAGCTGAGCATGAAATCGTACTCAGAAAAGTTTCGTGGCCAGGTGTTCACCATTCCTATGGTGCGAGGTTATGTCACTGGAATCACAGCTTGCATGGTTTGTGTCTATACGGGTATGTCCTACATGCACTAAACATGGCAAGTGGTGTTATCTCAATAGAATATTCTGCTTCAGTTGGAACATACAACCAACCCACTCACATTGTAATGGTATTCTGAACCAAATGGAGTTCAACACCGCTGCGGGCATCTTTCACCCATTTGCGACGATGAACCAACCAGTCCTTGCTTTATCCCTTTATGCGGAGTGCCAACCTGGAGAACAACCATCTGTTAATGCCTTGTATTATTCAACCAGGGCTTGAAAGAAATATTTGCTTGAAGGATACTTGATATTTCAATGTTACAGGATACATCTACTGCAAACATGGTCTGGTACTGATGAACCAAGCACGACAAGTCAATGGACCTGATGAAGTTTGATTGCCGTCGGGACTAAATGGCAGGGAGGTTTTCAGATAATCCGGAACATAGTGGGCGATTGGCAAGAAATCGCGTCATGGCATATTGTAAATGCTCAGTGAAATGTCTTTCTTGGAGGTTAGCATACAATACTATCAATTCCAAGTGCCAGGCATGGCAACAGACAATGGTGACTTCAGGGGAAAACGAGCCTGTGGTTGAGCCCAAACCACGTCCAGCGCAAATAAATCAACCCCAGGACAAATAAACTAGTGGATTTGTGTTCAGGGCAAATAAATCAACCCCAGGACAAATAAACTAGTGGATTTCCATGCATCTGCAGAAAATTGTCATTCCTGAACAGAATAATTTTAGATAGATTATACAACACACTGTGGATAATTTAAAATAAGGAACTTTATTCACAAATGATATCAAATATAAATAAGATAACATTCAATTACATTAGAAATCATCTAATTGACACAGTATTGCTTACAAATGATTGCAACTTGCACCATTCTCTCCTTGTAAGCCTGTGTAGTGTTTAATTCTTTCCATTCCTGAATGGTCAAATATTGGCTTCCTCTCATGATAAACCTGTACACATTGCACCAATCTACAAAGCCTATACACAATCTCCATGTGCATGCAGTCTATTGCAAATTGTCTATTCAAAAACCTTTTCATAATTATTTACACAAGTTGAATGCTACTTTCCAGAAAGGTTTAATGCCATTTTCAATGTCGTTTTTGGCCAAAAGCTAAAACAAATAATTTAAGAATATGAAAGAATTATCATTTAGGTTTTTCTCTCGAATCTCTGGGGATACAGTTCCTGTTTTATGCTTTTGTGTCCAGATAATGCATGAAAAGCTTCTTGAATAGACTTCATTATCTTGAGAGAGAGAAAAAGAAATCACTTCCAGTTACCCAATAGAACGGGTTGCCAGTGATTAGGCAATCCCTTACATTTAACACTGACAAACTTTCATTTTTCATTACAAAATTTCAACATTCAAAACAAATTCATGAAAATATCATTTAAATATGAGGCACTGAAGTACACATTCTTGTATCATGGACTAATAGTAGTACCTTACCATGTAGTTCATAAATAGATAAGTAACGTAGACACTAAGATAACAGGGCAAAAGCACGCTTGTTAGAGTAAGGGAAAATTTGAAGTTTGCATATGGTAATACCGAAATGTCAGTGTTCTCATTAAATTGCAAGTCACTATCACACAAGAGGTGTATTCATTGTTAATTAAATGTAATAAAACAATACAATAGCATAATTTCAATTACATGTACAGATTAAGTGAAATTCACGAGTGGTTGCACACACTTTTGAATAGATTAAAGTGACACAGATGAGTAGCCAAGAATTCAATCCTCATTGATTCACCCAGCAAATGGGCAAGCAAAATAAATGCTTCATTGATGATAGCATGGTTATTGAACTATATTATTAAAGCTATAATTCGCAAGTTTTGCATCATTCAAATTTGAGATTTTCCGTTACTTTTCCAGGTTACTTAGTAGTAGGTTCTTTTCAAATTCAAAACATGTACAAAAGTCAAAAGATACAATGATGTACTTTCCATAGCCAAAGAATTGACAAAAGTAAACGTAATCTATCTGGACATTGACAGGAATGTACATATCGTGTTTATTTACCAGCTTGGATGTCTCAACTGTCTGGGAACAAGCTAAATTATTGCTTGTTTTATACATGAATATTCTCGTTACCTTCCTTACATTTAGAAAAATAATTGATCATAGTTACATGTTATTTGTGCACTTAATGTGAAAATAGTTTTGATATACAAGATTTCTTGCATGCTGTGAATTGGAATATTGGAATAATATGCTATCTTGAGATTAGAAAATAAATATTATCTCAAAACATTGTCAAATTGAAGTTGCAGATAAAATAATAAATGCTCCTACATCAATGATGACAAATTACTAATTATGTGTTAAAATATATCATCAGAATACAAACTAGTTGCTAGATTTTTTATTGGAGACAAACATAACATATCATATGTACCAGGAACAGAGGTGCCAAATTCATGAAAGCATCATTGATTGGAGGTCAGGTCGCTAGTCACTACGAGTGACACAAACATCAATCAACAATTCTCCAAAATACATTCTAACTTAAATTGTCAGTTTACATTTCACTAAATGAATAAGCATGAAACAATACATGACATGCTTTGTGCGTAGTAACTTAATATCATGGATTAAATAATAACATCCCAAAACATCAATAACCAATTTGTCAGTTTTAACCCTCTCCCTGGTGGATTAGACACAGACACTGCTTATTAGGGCATCTCTGGTTGCCTTCAACACAGAGAGGGTTAATATGCAACAAAAACTAGTTAACTACATAGGCTGGTAGATTGTAAAGAATAGTTTAGAAATACTTTGAGAGTACAATTATTCACTTACTGTTATGTATTGATATATAAAAGTAAAAAGCATATGCAATTCGCACAATGAATATTATTTGAAGTCTCGTCTATTTCATTGGTAAAAGTTACAACTGGAAGAAAATATGCTTAAAAAAATACTATCTACCACAGAGCAGCAAGTTATTGTTTTATATTTTCAACAATACATGACAATTTCGTATAGCAACATATCAACGTAATTCCCAAGACGACGGTATGTAATGTTTGTTTCAGTATCTTGCTTATTGCAGTGATTATGGAGTTTAACTTTGCTGCAGGAATCTTACACCCGCTTATTGTAGAATTAAGTAGGTGAAGCCCTGTACCATTATATGTATACAGTAGTAATATATTGTTTTCATTTTGAAATGTTCCCAACATAAGACAGTTCATGTTGTACTAGGCAAACTCTACCTATTACACCGGAAGACTTGTTCAAGTTTACAGACTGAAACTTGTGACCAGTTTTGTTTTGGAGATCAAATTTTTAAAATAAATTTGAATGCAATTGAAGACCTTAAGAAATAACAAATGTTAAGAAATAAAAACCAATTACCCAAACAGTAAAAGAAATGATGTCTGTTTCCAAACACCCTGTTACCTAACATGAATCTAGAAATATATAACAATCCAATCTGTCCAAAAAAAAAATAGAAAAAAAATGTCAAACCGATAATTTTAATAATACATTAACAAATGAACAATTATTCAAAGGTCAAGGAAACTTGAAACACACATGAATGGCTTAATTTCAAATACTAGCAACATCAATAGAAACGTAGTATTAGGTCAATGTTAACACTAAATTTTGAAATCATTAGATCATAGTAACCAACAGCACACATCTGTGTAATTTATGCAAATCAAATGGAAGTAAGAAAGTACACATTTGTTAACATCAGTCGATTTTCTATCAACATTAATGTCCCATATGATGTCAAGGCATTTCGTGTGAACGATATGTGATTATTGTTAAATATTTTTCTCTTTACAAAAAGACATATGCAGCAATGAGAATTACTTACAAAATAATTACAATGTTGTAAGTCAATGGAATACTACATTTATTTTGTAAATGATAATATCGATGCGATTAGTCTTTTATGAACACACTTATTGCTACATTGATAAAACATTCAATTGAAATGCATTTCATTCGTTTTGTATGTACAACTGATAATAATATGATAGTAAACTGCAACAAAACTTCTCATTTGAGAATAATCATTCATGTAATATGTATGATGATCTGACTTAGAAAAGTAACTCAGTATTTCTACAAAACGATTTACTAACGGAACCCCAAAAAGCTGGCTATCAACCAACAGATTCACAAAGATCGAACACATGCCAACAAATCTAATGATTAAATCTTGAATGCCAATACTTCTCGCATACACATAGGATCGTTTCGAACTCTCATCACAAGAAACATACCACTGAAATGCCAAACATTAATGAAATGTTAAAGTAAGTTTTATTGCATATTATAACATTAGTTACACAATGGTAACTTCACATTCACACATTCAAACATTCAGCACCATTCAATGGGCCATGGTTCAGATTATTAAGGACAAACTATGAGAGAATTCCATACAAGAATTGAATCACAATGCTAGTTACATGGACAAAATAATCTCAGATCTCAAAAAGTATACCAGTACCCATAAAGTTGCTTTTAAAAGAAAATGTTCATACCCCCAAATATTTCAATTAATCTGAGGCAAGTTTGTTGCTTTGTAATACTGATGACTTTGAAACTTCGTTCAAGAAACGTGCATTAAAAAGGAGGCTGCTTTTGAGCTAAAATAAAATTACAACATGCATCTTGTCCCAAACAGGGATTCCTGCATAGCATGAAAAAACAAACATTGACAAACATTCTTGTGTGTAGAAGTGCTCACAGTCTGAAATGGATAAACACGAGCGTGTAACACTGAGAAAATTCTTTGGTCATAGTTTAACCAATGGATACACAGCTTACATTTAATAATTAGGAAACACCATGTTGTCCATACACATAATCTCGAATGGGTAGACATTCTTGATTTGTACGACGTACTTCACAGTAGATTCCCACAGAATATTGAGAAGAAAAAAAAACATACATTAAAAAAAATACTGAAATATAGGTCACTGTAACCTTTAGGAGCATCAATATTTTATGATAAAATCTGATATTTAAAAAAAATAGTTTGATTGCAGTTGCTAAATTTAGTCACATTTTGCAGTATCTAGAGAGATTATGAACTATACTTGAGACTTGTTTCCATTCAAATTTCTGTTCAAACAAGGTACTCTAGTGAGACAGGTACATTCTAACAACAGCCCCAATATTTATTGAGGAAATGTATTCGGACTAGGATTTACAAATTAGGAGACCTTGACTCACTATCTTGGGATGGACACATTGAAGAAAAGAAAAGAAAAATCACAAATAAATACAATTAAATATCATGCCAAGTATGATAAATTAATACCCTCTAGAAGACTGACATATGGTATGCAAACAAAATTATTTGGCACTTCAGCAGAGGCAAATTAGGACTAAGAACGCAGCTGTTTTACCACATGTCTGCCAACGGTGCCAATGCTACTGGAAAGCGACATTGCAATGATCGAACATAACTTCCACGCCATGCAAACTTGCATGTGAACAGATTATGCAATGACTTCGTTAACGGCATTGCCTGCAACTAACGAAAAGCCTATGATTAAACTCCTACCTGAGTTCATACAATCAGTGGTGAATATATAATATGCAACGTCTAAAATGAAACATCATTAAACAACGTACTTCGTAACATATGATATGCAAATAACATGTAAAAGTAGGCCAAACCCAGAAACAAAGTGCTGAGGACAAATCGAAAGCTACATCTGCTAGAGAAAAAAAAGAAGAGTACATTTGACATGAAAACCCTTTATTAGCAGGGTCTAATAATGAAAATTTGTAATTAGATTCTGATAGTCTGTAGCAGTATTTACAGGATTATCAAACATTGATCTTGAAACCCTGTATATGACTGACATAGAATGAAACACTTGTCACTATCTACATTATATCTGTACAGTTTAGTTACAATGAAGAAAATATTGACCTATCACCATGTTTTGAGTAGTAGAGCATGTCCCCTGGTGAAAAGCATTTTTGTTCAATCTCCGAGTAGATCTATACTCCATCAACAATCTGAATGGAAACAAACAAAAAAAGTACTGGCTCTCAATGAAAAAAAAAATATGATTCAACAAATCTGTCTTCAATGTAAGTTTTCATTTTCGATACAAATACTCGACCCAAGAGGGTCAAATCCTCTCTTTCATCCTAACTTTTCAACAAAGATAAAAGAAAAAGGTAGGGGGGGGCCGCCTGCCCAAACAATTAAAAACCTTGTATCGATTAACATCAGGGGTGGACATGTCTGTACACTACAGCAGCGGACTTAATCGCTGCCACCTTCGCCAACCTCGCCGTCCTCCTCGTGCTTGATGTCGTCGCCGCGGTTGCTGCGTGCGAGCTCCACCTTGATCTGGCGCCCGCCCAGGTCCAGGTCCCTGAGGGCCTGGATGGCCTCCTCAGCCACGTCGAGGTTGGCGAACTGCAGGAAGGCGTGGCCGCTCCCGCCGTGCCACACCACCCTCAGCGGCTGCACGCTGCGGTCGTGGATCTTCTCCTTGAACTCGCTCACCCGCAGCGAGCGGGGCAGGCCACCCACGTAGATGGACGGGTCGTGCGACCTCCGGTTGACGCGGCCCCTGCGTCCAGCGTTGCGCGGTCTGCGTCGGTCGCCCTGCTCCTGATCCTCACCCTCGCCGTCCTCTGGCTGGTCCTCAGAGTCTGAGTTGTGGGCCTCATCACTGCGGCGGCGTGGTCGACGTCGGCCGTAGCTGTTCCTGTAGCGGCGCCTGGGCGGTCCCCGACGTCGGTTGGCGTTCTCGTCGTTCTCGTTGCGCTCCTCCTCTGGTTCGTCGTTGATGTAGTCTTCACCGTCGTCCTCCTCTTGGCCCTGCGAACAACGTGGCAGTGGGTAAAAAGCAGGTAAAAAACCCCACAAATGAGACATTCATGAATTCGGAATATGACCATTATGCCATCCAACCCCCATATAGTACCAACTCTCGGTTTTCATTTAAATTTCAATATCTTGTAACCTATCCATTTTATCTTGAACAAAATGTTTAAACTAAATTCTCAGTTCTATTGGCATATACTATGACGGTTTCTATAGATCCAAAACAGCAATTCGTTGTCAACAAGATTAAACTACAATACAACAAGCTTAGAATAAAGTTCTCAGTGCAAATTAGGGAATTAAAAATCACCCACAAGACCAAATAACTCGAATGCATTTTACGAGTCATTAACTTGAAGAAAGATAACGCAACCCACAGGCTTCGTGCACACTGGCGAACACTGCCATGGTCATATAAGGTAACAGACAATTGTGATTTCAGTAGAACACAAGCCTGTGCAGGGCTTGAAATTATAACAAAAATTAAAGTGCCCTGATGGCACCAGGCAAGAAACTTATGGGTGCCCTTTCACATTTGGTGGTGCCCATTTTGTAATGTGAATCAGCACTATATTATTAAAGATAAACTTGTGTTATTATTTCTATGTAACTTTAATATCATCCTGACATCAAATACTTGCA
>JAUTBQ010154320.1:0-13537 GCA_032361185.1 Lepetodrilus ovalis | reverse complement strand
TTATAATAATTATTAGTCAGGACTAATAATTATCTTGTCTTTGTAGTTTGATGTATATTCATGATATATTTGAGAGTCATGTCCCCTTGCATTAATACAAAGAAGAACAAAGAACTAAGATTGTTCAGGTTGTAATATAAACAGCAAATTCCGAAACAGTTTGTTGAAATTGAATTTTGCCTACCGTACAGTGATAGGAAGGTTTTTGGAAGTACAACCATGATTATATGTATGTAAAGTGAATGTACTTTGTAGTTGTAGCTAGGAACTAGTCAAAAACAGCCATACATATCTGTGATAGTATGCCTTTAAAGACATGTCAACATAATATCCAAACGTGCCAGATGGGTTTTTTAAATGTTGTTCTCCGAGAAGTATATCCTACTATGAAGATTATCCATATACTTAATTATAGAGATTCCTGTTATAAACATTTACCTCTGGCAGCGTATGTTCCACTCCACTCCATAAAACTGGTATCCTACAGGAGAAACGCAAGGCAGTCTGTAACTACATAAAACGAACATAAAACAAGGATTCAGACCGGTATTTTATGTTATATATTACTTCTGTCGGTTTAGAATAATTCCCCAAACCAGTTATACCATTATAATGTATTTACAGTGCGGTGCATGTCTACTTGTGTAGTCTATACTGCCGATACACGTGCATTGTATTACATGCTTTTCCTTTGAGCCTTTCAATGTTGGAAATTTGTGAGCGAAAATTGCATTAATATATCCGGAATCTTCTGTATGAAACCTCGTAACCAAACAAACTAAACTCCAATCTTAGTGATAGACTACATGGCCCTACTCTACGGTAGCCACATCTCCAATTACGTAGCAAAAAAGGTTACTATTGGAGGTAAGGTTACTTTGGAGTAGCGACGCATCGTACAAGAAGACCTCGGATAGATATGCCCTCTAGAGACGAGGGTATCGTTTCTCGAAGCTCTCATATATAATACGAGACCATAAGCACTCTCGTAGCGAGCTCCTATACATGGCGTGCGTGCACTTACGATAGCGCTATGGTCTCTTAGTGGATACGAGAGCTTCGAGGAATTATACCCATTTTTGTTAAGATTCGAAAATAATCATGCGGTACCGTAATGCTCGTAACATGAGGCGAGAGGTGTTAGGACCTGTACGACTAGCTCGCTTAATTTGGGTCATGGATGGAATACTAGGCTGTCGTGGTAGCATTTTCCTTTTTTTCTTTATGACTGTTAAATATGTAGCCTTTCAAATTGCAAGGGGAGTACAACTTATAATGACAAGAGATCATCGGTGAATCCGGGGTCTCTAGGGGGTAAAGGTTGAAGTTAAGATGACCTCAGAGTTATGACGTGTTGTAAGAAAGGTCATGGCAGTAGAGCACAAGTCCTGAGTTCGAACACACCTCTTTAGAAGTAATTGTATACTACCTACCCAATGGAACACATGCATTCCGAACTTTTAGTGGTGGTGCTCGCCAATCAAATTAAGTATTCGGTAACCTAGACAAAACGCACGATATAAACATCAAAAGTACAACACAACATTGGTCTGGGAGACTACCTATATAGTTTCCATTTGATTTTCAGGAACAAGCGATGAATTCATAAAACGTTCGTACCTTTTTGTACAATGGTTTATGGTAAGAGAAATACCCTCTTTATGCGACGATTTTATACTCGAAATAATTTCCGAATTACGAGTAGTCGATCTAGATCTAGGTTCAATTGAAAAAACATTTGTACGAAGAGCGGTTCGATGACGTCACCAGCTGGTGGTGTTCCTTTCATCCTCCGGAAGTTGAAGATGTCCCGAGTCTACTTTTGGAAATAATAGCTTAATCCAACTCCAAACCGCTCCGAATCTGACTTTAAGCATGGGATATCGGCCCGCATGTTTTCAATTACCTGGTCAATTGACTCGTGGGTGTCATGGAGCAAATCAATGGCCAATTTCTACTGTAAACGGCCACAACGGTTGAGTGACTGGCTCATGAAGTGTACTCGATGGCGATGACGTCTTGGCGGCATACTGAATGCGAAATTCCCTTTTCCTGTAACGATCGAAAACGGCGATCTCCAATTCTGGTCGATCCAGAAGATTTCCAAATCAAATTTAATTCAACGATTCTCCCTCACTGCCCTATTCTGGAATAAGCATAACCAACTTAGAACACATTCAATACAGAACAGCTGTGCTAATTCCCGTAACTACATAGCATCAAGTGCAAAATACTTTGACAGGATGGTATTAGTGAATTCGTCGTGATGGACATATGTTTCTTTCAATATCCATTAACGTGACAACATCCCATTGTAAAGTACAAACAAAATTATAATTATGCCTTGTGAACATAGTTTATTCGTCGGCATACTTAGATTAATGCACGAATATACCGCAGGATTCATAATTATGTGATTCTATTTCCTGCTGTCGGAAATCTTTAAGAACATGGGTTGTTATGAGATGTGGAAATGTCATAACAAACGCCAATTCTACAGCAGTTGTCGTTCTTTACCAAGGCCGACGTGAGACTAGGTTCTACAGCAATGGCTTGTTTCACGAACCCAGCGAACAAGTAATCCGGACGTAAGTCGAAGATGACGTCATGTCCTGCTATACCAAATCCAATGAGGATGCTCCGATGTAGCCTACAGCTACACCACATTACGACACTTCATCAAATACAGGCCGATCTGCGTGAAGAAGTTTATTCTCCATATTCACGTTATCACTCAAACAGATTATGGATCATGGTGTCTCACATATTTGATTTTAAGACGGTCATGCCGCATCTTTCTTTTCGTAATGACGTAGCTCTAAAGCTGCGTTGTCAACCTTATCCGCGTACGCATCTATACGTATTTGTAGCAGGTAATGCTATCTTAGATTTACGCTGTTTTATACGGAAGACGATGCTCACGCTGTTTTGTACGGAAAACGATTTACGGCTTTACTCCGTTTTTAACGAAAGACGATTTACGCCGTGTTTTTTTGGTACGGATGACGAATGACGCCTTATTGTACGGATGGCGTACACCGTTTATAAGACGTAGAGGGTCGCTCTTGGTCGTACTTTAGTGCAATGAACTCAGATTGTTCTATCGACGTAATTAATGGTTTGTTAGGTTGTTGTAATGCTTCAAGATGGATGTTAACACTCTCATATCGACGTCGAAATGTACATCTCCACTGATAAGCGTCATGAGCTCGATCTGTTGGTCTCACGAAGTACATGGTAATTAGTATAAGGAGGGCATACTATAGAATGGGGATGGGAGAGGTTGGTTGTGGTATGAAGGGATGAGCCACTTCAGTTCCTTAAGCACATCGAAATATTAGAGTTCAACCATGTGCCATGTGTCTCAAAGTACACGCTTAATAGAAAAATATTAATATTGAACTCGTGGTATCATGGTTACAATTGTAGACAGACTGTACCGAAGGGTAACCGTCTGTAGACGGTATGCTGTGTAATACATAGCGGTCTGAAGCTGGATGATAGTGCCACATAACGGCCTATATGTGGACTTGTGATAACGCAATGTAAGTCAAGTATAAGAGTGAGATCGTAATATATTGAGAGATGGTCCTGCGTTCACTGCATAGGTTGTGAAACAACATATTTCTAAAAGGTGTAGATATATCTAGACACCTAGTACAGTCGAACTTAGCCGTCTAGGTTTATTTGATTAGATTTGTCGCCTTGCTTCAAACTGTCCTTCTCTAGATCTGCACGTACACTCTCATTGTTATATTTATTTCTTCTCTGACTGTTAATTGATTATGAACGTACTTTGAATGTCCGTTAATGATGCCAACTTTGGGTGCAGTTCACGTAGTCTGGATACATAGGTACAAGTACATGCTGCCAATATTACTTGTTGCATTATCAAGACACTCAACAAATTGATAAAGTTTGTTTTAAATCAATGTTCCCATACATGCTTCTGTCTGTAGTGTTAATAACAGAACTACTAGAGTGAGTGATTTTGGATTTGAAACATCGCTGCGGGAATCTTTCACCCAATCGCGATTAACGGAACCGCTTAACGGTTCTACTACACTGCCAACGCGAAATTGTAACGGCTTTCCATTGCATCGTATTCATGTTGCGTTCGCTTCAAAAGCTCAGTAGGTGAGAAGCTCGTTCATCATATCCCGTCAGTCTAGACAATACGCACTGCTATGTTTATACACCAGTCGTCCATTATTCTGGCTTAGTCACAATATCGTCTAGTCCAATCTGGCTTCAAAAACAATTTGGCTTGATGGTGTCTGAGATCGATTGATACACACTGGGATATCAAAGACCCTGCGTAAAACGCTTTTGGAAATTAAATAATTGGTTGTATTTCTAAAACGGCGTTAGTGAGACGTTTTCCGTGATGGCACCCATTGGCTATTACTATACGAACTACGTCGTCATCATACTTTGTCTTAAGCCATCGTTTATGTGCAAAATCTACCTCATAATGCGTGGACATTCATACAAGACCGTACTTTTAGTATAAAGAAGTCGTGTATTGACTGCGACCAATTCTGGGTATAGATTTCTTTACTGATCAGTGTTATGTATATGTAGACAGAACATTACGATACGAAACTCGTTAGACGTCTACAGTTTAGTGTAAAACTCTAACAGTACGAAACGAGTTCATGCTCAATCTCAAATCTATTATGGAAATTTGTGAACAAAACGAGTTCATGCTTAATCTCAAATCTATTATGGAAATGTGTGAACAAAACGTGGAGTTGAGCATGAAATCATACTCAAAATCGCTTCGTAATCTCGGGGCCAAGATTGCCAGTTCACGCCTGTTCCACGTTCAACACAACATTCATATAGTTTGTCTTAGAGTTTGATCAGAGTTGGTACATCTCGTGTTGTTTCGTACCGGCGATGTGTTAATATACTGGTAATTTAATGTTCAGCTGATTCCGTCATCAGATCACCAGACGGGTCCCAGTGAGGACGTGCCCCGGGGCGCCCATGGATACCGTCGGCGATGCTTCCCTTAGCCATCATCATATTGTAGGCCTAAACCTACGCTGGCTGATCAGTCCTGTGTATAATGTAACTCGTTAGAGAGGTTATGTCTCTAGGAGTATACAATCATCGTCTTACAACCGTCGGCAGACTTAAGAGTCCGCCAGTTCCTATCTGCTGGGCCCGTCAGACTTCCCCAACTCGCCTCTGGCTTATAAACACACAGGTACATAACGACAGAACCAAAGAACAGGTGCCCAAACCCGTCTCGTACCTGTCCCATTAAGGTCTGTATTGTTTGTAGTTAAAGTTCGCGGTCCTGACACACGTTGTTAATGGAACTGTAAACCTGGATGTAAATAGCTTCGCAGACCCTCGTAAGTCAAATGTGTTTATATATAGATGTAAACTAGATTCGTGGCCCGTACGCGTTGCGCGCGTTTATGTTCGACGCGTGAGAAGGATAATATAGACATTGGGTGTGGAAAGAAGATCTACGACAATAACTAATGCTATTCTTAGTCCAATGGGAGGGTGGGTTATCAGCAAAATTATTATAATAATAATAAGAAGAAGAAAAGTAATAATATTAATAATAATAATACAATAAACAGTACTACAACAACTACTACTATACTAGTACTACTACTACTACTACCAATAAAATAAGAAGAAGAAGGAGAAGAACAAGAATTAAATATACTTGAATGGCATTATTTCTAGTGACAAACTGCTCAAGAGCGCTAATATATATTTTCTTCTATAAAGAGTTATAGGTTACGGACCGACATTAGAAATCCCATAGGCGACAGTGTTAACATATGTAAGCATTGCCAGTGAACCAGCGATTAAAAAACCCAGCAAACATACCTTATTGCAAAGTTCACTTCATCAGTAGACTATTATTCGAAAAAGAATCCTGTGTTGCATTGCTTCCCTTGAAGTGACCGGAAGTAATGTCAGACCATCATAGATTTGCAGTAAATGTGCCAGTTTATTTCATCCAAAAGTTCATTCGACTCGGAGCCTTACAAATGTCACAAATTAGCACTGCTGGCAATAAGACTGGCTTTATTTGTCATTTGAAGTGTTAGATGTATATCTTGTCAAATTAACATGTATATAACCAATCACTGGCCAGTCAATCACAGTATTCTGAGCTTACTTGGGTACTGCAGGGGCAAATTTGTCCACAGAATTGGTGCTAGGATGGAATCAGTATGCCAGTTTTGATCAAATGAACTTACACTATTACCTAGAACATCATCTTGTCATATAGTGTCAAGACGTACAAGCCAATTCAGCAGTATTTCCGTTGCCCTAAATGATACAATAGTACTTTGATGCGCAGATGAACTATAGTTACAAACTAACAGACTGTCATATTTGGATGTTTCCCCAGAGAAGGTAATTTAGAAAAAGAAATACTCTATAGACCATCCACACAACGTTAAGTTTGGCAGGGATTACGTTTTGATCACCGACGCCGGGAGTTAACTCAACCCGGCGTCAATCAATTAGGTAATGCTTCATCCACCTGCCATTAAATACCATGCTCCTTTGGCGTCCGTCTGCGATATTGGTACATAATCAACTCGTATTGGAGTCGTAATGCTTTGGTCGTGGACTATTAGGATTTATTAGCAGCTTTCAAGATTGTTTTACTCATATACTTACTTGTGAAGTGGACTTGATTCAGGAGTATAGACATGAGATCCGGTGACATAAACTGTTCAAAAATCTAAATGCGCAAACATTCATTGTGATGTCACAAAAAAGAAAAACCGTCACGAGCAAGACTTCTTTCACCTGTCACCGGAACTAAAAACAAACGAGACTTACACTCCCAATTGATGATAATGACTTCTTGGTGAATGTTATGATCTCTAAAATCTCGTGTTACATTGGTTCAGTTTTCATACACGTTCCAATATGTATTATACTAGTACTTCAATAGTGAATTACATTACCTGGAGTCGTACCCTATTAACAGCTTAGTGTATTATTTAACTTAAGTCAGAAAAATAGTCTTAGTGTTCAACATATTGTGACTAGGATTTCTGTATTTGGGTTAGCCAAACTAATAGAAACTAAATCTAAAATTACTGATTAAACCAAATGCAGAAAACGTAGTGTAAAAATGTTGTAAAGTTAGTGTTTTGCAGACTTAAGTCAATTGTATGAACCTAGCTGTTTATAGGATACCGCCCCTGGAATATTAGTGAACATAGTTAAAGTGCTAGCGAGGGGTAGCATTTTTCTATTCAGCATAACCTATTCAGACATAGAAATATTTCGGTTAATAGGTAAAAGAACATTCTTAAATTGCAACAGTTAAATAATTCATTATTCTTAATTCACACATTTCTACACGGTAACTAAGAAATGCTTAAGTAGGTTTAGTTGATTGCATGCTATGAACGTTGTCACTCATTGACGTCAAAACATCCTCAAAAGTGGCGTTTATAGAATTGAATTATCTAAAGGTGATTCAGACGAGCTGGGGTGTACGTAGTTTTAAAAGTCTACGATTAAATGAATGCTCCTTCGCCAAATTGTTGTTGGTTGGGGACCCAGTTGTCCTGGCAGACTACAGCTTTGCGATATATCTGTAGCGCGCACATGCATTCTATTTCATTAGGAACCACCCATTGCGGACTAAAGTCGGTCTATAAAAAATACGAACCCTCTTCAATTACCCGCAGTTCGTAATTAAGGTGTCTCGTGTGTAGATGCTAAAAATGCATTCGGAGAACTTCGCGTGTCCAGGTGTTCCGAACAATGTATCACCCTATAGGCACATGTGATCGCCGAGCGCGAAACCCTCGCATATTATCTGCGTTATCTCAGAAGGTTCATTTTTACATGGATAATGTATCATTGAATGGCGCTGCTATCTCGACTGATGTTTTCTTTTCGAAAACTTCAGTGTGTATCATTTCACAGCTAACGCTTGTTGTAATGGCGTCTGGCAAATGTTCGCAGAGACCGCCGGGTTATCCCGGGACATTTCAGAGTTTTTCTCAGATAAGTTAGTGTCTGTCTGTCTTTGGGAGTTCCTGCTAGTTGAACACCAGCCACCAGAACACCCGAGGTGTTCCAACCAGGACACCCACCTTAGTTTGCTTGATAGGAAGTTACATAAACTAGTATGCACACGAATGTTTTGCCTCAATGTTCTTTATGTTTACCATACTGACGATAAAGTCTCCAACTAAAAATAATTTTAAAAATATAGCCTAAATATAGCCTAAAAAAAAATATAGCCTACGTTTGTAAATTCATATTCCGGATATTAATTACAAAGTGAATTACCATGAGGATTTTCTGGCAGGTATTAGATAGGTTAGTCACCTGGAAATAAGCGAAGATGATTTCCACATGTCATTCACTATAATGATAATGAGGATGATGATAATGATAATAATAATAATAATAATAATAAATAATAATAATAATAATAATAATAATAATAATAATAATAATAACAATAATAATAATATGATTGAATTATTGCTTTACGTTGCAGCGGGAATATATCGCCCATAGGCGACGAAATATATAATAATAATACTACTACTACTACTACTAATAATAATAATAATAATAATAATAATGCGTATTTAAACCGTGCCTATTCCACTCCGTCCACGGGATGATGGCGCTACACAAACAACATGAATGCAGGAGAGTCAGGTATAGTGACGGGAAAAGACAATGCATGCCTTATTTGTTCCACAACAGCGAACAATCTCAATGATTTCACTGATAGATGCCATGTAATTACCAAGTCGTGAAGATAAATCACGTATACGGGGATACTAGTTTAGACATTTAATCCATATATTGTAAAGTTCGTAAGATATATTGAATTGGACAAGAGTCGATGGAAACTGTCAATAGTTTGTTTTATTTTCATTGAAGAATCACAGTGTGGAGTGTGAATGATTGCCATTAATCATATTTTATAACCATTTAAATTATTCGATTAGACAATGTATGTCCAAAGTTAATTGACGAAAACGTTTATTAAAACCATGCATTCGTCTGTACATGAAAGTGTATAGAATTATTACGATGATAACATGAGCAGAACAAAAATTGTGAAATACCCTTCTACGGACCCGTTCAACGCTTTCTATTGTGGCGGGAGCCCGGTTACAACTATTGTAGCGCTAAAAGAACATCGTGCATCATGTGTCTTGGAGGTTTCCTATTCAGGACACCCAAATATTTGGATGGGCCAACTTCACTGGAAACAGCCAAGATCGCCTCTCCGAAATATCTAAATGATCTTTGTCCTACACCTTGGAGTCACTGGAGTCGTTTCGGACAGGTGGCCAGGACACCCGAGACATAGGTGTCCTACCAGCTAGGATAACAACAAAACAAAGTTAGGTGTCCTGTTTTTATTTTTTTATTTTTTTTTGTAATGGGGTTTATAGTCGCTTTCTAGAATATTTCACTAACATCACGACATCACTAACATCGCGTCAGAAATGTAACTTCTGCGAAATTGATGCCGGGCCCCCGTGGGACGGGATTTGAACTCGGTACCTATTACAGGATCCTAAAAAAATTCCTAACAGGATCCGGAGAAGACGCTTTAAATGGCCGCCTGGTTTATTTTTGAGCATCCACATTATGTGTCCTAGCTCGGACACCTGAGCAGGAATTTGTTTTAGGTGTCCTGGCAGGTGTCAGGGCGAGGATACCTAACAGGGATGCTGACAAATAACCCAGGACACGTGAGGTGAACGTGTCCTGCCAGTATCATGTAACTTTTCTTTTGCTGAGATAAAGGGGAGATTCGTAAAATGATCTCTGACATCCAATACCGTTATCTCTGACATCCAATACCGTGGACGATGCCTCTTTCAGCGCTGATATGTTTATACACTTCCGGAACTTAGTGAACTTCCTCCATCATACAATTCAGAAGACACAATTCAACACCATCGAATATTGACGACAACCCCTCTCAATTTGTCAAGGGAAAAAAGTAATTAAATTCTTTACGAAGCAACGAAGCCGGGCTAAGGAGAGTTGAGAGGATTAGAATCTATTGGATGTCATTACTGAAAGGGGACCCGCATTCCTCTAGAGGTATTAAGCCTTTCTTTCTTTGACTTCATGGCTAAACAAAACAGAAGTTCCATTAACCTATTTCATTTAGGAAAATCTATTATGTGTTGATGTATCGTCCCGCACGAACATTTATCCTGATGTAGAAGCATGAGTGAAATACATATCATGCGCATATAAATAGGTCAAGGTCAACATGGTAATGTACAGCACGGCAACAAACTATGGAAACCCGTGTGTGCCATCCTTATAGTTATACTATTCCAGAAGTGATGTACAAGTCATTTACGATTCGATTTGATTAGGCTTACTTTATTAAGTATTCAAATTAAATGAAAATATTTGGAAATTCAGTTGTTCCATGATGATACCCTTCGAGAAATAATATCTCTTTTACGATCATGTTTGATTAGGTTTAGTTACTATATATACTATTATCACCCAATACTGGCTCCCACAGGAGATAACATCAAATGGACATCTATGTTATTCGCCCGGAGATAACATTTTTCAACTTCACTGATTGGTCAAGAATTACTAATTTGCATAGTTATTCTACAGTAGCCAAAAACTCTACCATTGTGATGTCATCACCACCGATTGTTGCCACCGTCATAACAATGCTATGACGTCACAGTGCAAAAGCCCATCAGCTTGTTCATTGACTTCCCAGTAAAAACTGTTCACACATGAAGTGCTGTTTTTCTTCTTAAATGACGTAAGACTGATATTGGTGATAAATAGAATTTCAACCTCGTGTCTTTTGATATCATAGATAATTATATCTGCCTTATCTACATTTAGCTCGCATATCTATTATACGATGAAAGGTATATCTATGACAGAAGAGAGATACTTAGATACCAACAGATACGTCTGGTATTTTGCACACAATACACGTAGAGCTGGTTCAGTTAGTATTGTATATCACTAATTTTCTATAATATATATTCGTATACATAGAGTCAAGTTCGCTACGATGAAAGTACCACACTGGTAGGCTTGAGATCGTATAAGCCGCCTCGAGTTCCCTCCCTTAGACCATACCAAGCCGCAGCTGTTTGAATTATTTTTGAGTCAATAAAATATGTTGAAATCAAATCCCACTCCCTTGTTCTTATAGCATAGTTTAGGACACATATTTATTTCCTTTATCATAGCATATATTTTTTCCAAGTATCCAATCAGCGATTTTCCTACAATATTTGTTCTAGTAATAACCGCCAATAATTACTATTTTGTTGACTCGATCAGAAAATGAAAGCAATAATTGTATGTCAATCTACTCCACCATGTGGGTACGCCTACTAACATCACGTGGTGCGTCATTTGCTATGCGTACATATCTGAGCCTTGGTAATAACGTGATATCGGTAACGAATGTCAGGGTGGTAACGTAGACTGGATGGTCATTATAAGAAGAACATGATAACTGCAGTAGGCTATACAGATGCTGGTGGTTTAGACAAAAATGGGAGGGGGGGGGGGGTGGGGTACTGAAGGAAGAAGCCCTTTTGATTTACACCCTCATATAATGTTTCCACGCTATATTAGCTGTGCGTAATATTGGCCAGGAGATTAAATCACTTCTTTACTACGACGTGATGCTCCTGCTCAAATTGTAAATGGAGAATTGTTAACTACGCTCAGTTGAACATTAAAAGATTACTAAAAAAAAAAATCATAATGTCTGGATTTGGTTAATCAGCGGCTAAATTGTTTGGACTCATCCAGGTTAAGGGTGTTGAACCGCGATGTGTAATATCGACGCCATGTGTAATAGTTACATTTAGCGTCGACAGATGCAACCGCGATGTGTAATAGTTAACGTTAAGTGTAATAGCTGAGGTACTGTTGAACCGCAATGTGTAATATCGCCGCGTTGTGTAATAGCTACGCTTAACGTCGATAGATGCAACCGCGATGTGTAATAGTTAACACTAAGTGTAATAGCCGAGGTGCACATCCAGCCGCGATCTGTAATTATTACACATCGCGTTGAGGTGAACTATCGAAAAAACCCAAAGCTATTACAGTTAGCGTCAATTATTACACCTAGCGGTGCACATATCGGCGCTAAGTGTAATTATTACAGATCGCGGCCGCGATGTGTTATAGTCTATCACAGACATTTAAGGTTAGGATCCTTTGTAACGGCGTATTAGATTTTCTCTGGAGTTTTAGTCAACCTAAGGCCTAGTACTTCTGTTTGCCTATCACCGGAAGTTCTAGTTGTATAGGATATTCTTCGAAATTCTAAAAATATACATGACGCACTTGCACTGGCTATTGGATAGATATTTACGACAAATTCTTTGGGGAAACAATTTCATTGGTTGGCTGTCTGCGCAACCTTCTTGCTAGATGTGTCCCAGGGGTACAACATGTGTTACGGTCCTATATGTAACAACGGTCCTATAATTATGTAACAACCAGTTTTCTAGGATGCACTAAATGTAACAAACCCGGTCATAATGACATGTAATAACGCATTTTCTTCCTGCTAAAACGTTAATGGTGTTATTTTACAGCCGCTTCAATTATTTTTAGTTTATCGAAAACAATGGATGCTCCCTAGAAATCTCGTAAATTTGATATATTCGCCGCTATCAAACTCAACATACTTTTTCAAAAGAAAATATATATGTGCTTATGTTGTGTGAACATGATTACCTCCTGTGGTATGTCATTGTAATAATATGTTAGAATCTTATAAACAACAGTGTTTGACCCAAAGTGTTTCAACTAGTTCCTTGTGTAACTTTTTCTTGTCTACCAAGTAGATCTATTTTTCTCGAGTGTGTCTACCAAGTATTTTTCTCGAATGACGGGTGTCTCAAGATCGTTATTTATCATGTAGAATGCGATGCTGCATAGCGAAAAGTGGCAAGGGATTGCCATAATGAGCGCTGAAATTGCATTTTGGTTCAGGGGTTTAGGATTATTATTTTTTTGCCTGGATTGCCCGAATGCTGAACTCGCTACCAACGCTTATCGAATAGTTCCATTCAAACACGACCTTGGGTGGTTCGAAAATTAAGATCTGCCTGGCCCTGTAAAAGTGGCGCTTGTCGTGAACTACATCACAAGAACAATATTTAATTATAGGCAAAATAAACCGTTTTATAACATTATGTGGCATACATAATTAAGACATTTCATGATCAAAATTCGGATAGTTCGTCATCGGTTAGTGAGCTTTCTGAAGAAGTGGTCCCAGAATCGGAATCATTCGGTGACTTTTGTTGGCAGGCATAACATCGCTCCTGAAATAATCAAATAAAACTCCATCAACACTGAACTCTGTAGAGCGGGGAGTGGCATCATCGACCACCTAAGGGATTTTCACTCCAGCAGGAAGGATTTTGCGTATTTTGGCACAATTATTTACATACATGTTGTGACACAACCCTGTCAATATAACATGCCTTCATTATTAGTGCAGGTCACACCAAAACCCCAA
>JAUTBQ010154309.1:0-13538 GCA_032361185.1 Lepetodrilus ovalis | reverse complement strand
AGTTCTGAATAGGCAGTGCTCCCAGGGTATTTGACAGAAGGTAGTGGAGTCACAATAGCTTGTGTTTTCGAGGATGGACGCGAGTAAGAATCCAGCCAATCAGAGACTAATACAGATATGAATTTGCATGCATAGCGAATGTATGGTGTGCGGTCGCTCGTGAAATGTGCACGTCGACACTCATGTCGTCTTCTTGAGTCCTAGCTGCCACTAATCAACCTTTAAAAAAAAAAGAGGTTAAAAGTAAAAGCATTTCGGATATATATGAATGGATATGCACTTTATCAATCATGCCAACGTTTATGGGAATGCATAACATATATTTCAGTTACGCCGATGTCACAAGCAGCCATCCGATCCCGAACCACATTTAGGAATCCTGTCCCTTTGCTGCAAATTTCCGGTCACATCTTCTCAGCCTAGTGTCAGTGATCAGCTGGTGATCATAGAATCTTCTAGTAAGCTGCAGTTAATGTTCGGGGATCATCAGGATGGGATGCAACACCTTTCCGTCTGAACCAACCATGGACACTGTTTTTCAGGGCATCTCCGGTTGCCTAAGTTATTAGGCGAGGACACCATGGACACGATGCTGGAAATCCTTCTAGAAAGTTAGTTTGGGGTTCGTCTCAGATTTAAAGATTATTTCGGTCATATCATATAGCGACGTCAGATTATTACGGCAGGAAACCTGCAACAGTATACAGTACAGCGGGGCATCCCATTTTTCAAGGTGTTGATGCCGGTTGGCCGGACGATTTTGTACTCGGGACCTTCCAATCCTAAGTACTAGTAACGATTTAATACTTAGTATTAAATCATGAGCAAATAGCTGAAGAAAAGATTGAAAAGTCAGACCCCATTACAACGGTTTCTCCGCTTACCGGTCAACTTTTAATACTTGCTAAGATTGTTTCCATGTCAAGAATAATGGCTGTCTAACTGAATATGCTAGTATTTCTTCAGAATGCAAAGGGCAGTCGTGGATGTTTTTGGCGTCGTCGTGTGGGCACTTTCGAATTCCGTCAGAAATGTTATAAAACCGAGAAAATATGCAATCGTAATGCACTCCAATCTTATATACGAGCTCTATACCATGCGACGACAAATACAACAAAGGATATCTCACTGAATGCTTCTTGTATTTCAGTCAAATAATAAATAAACAAATTTGCAACTGTCTCCAACACGTATTGCTTTGACTATGTCACAACATACGTATTATTTGAGAAAGTGCAACAATTTAATGACACAAGCAATGTGTTGAGGTGCTGATATTTCTGAAAAAGTAAACATATTACGATGTCTAGGATAATCTGCATGTAAGTTTTAACCACACTTTTCATTTTCAAATATTGGACAATACAAGACAAGAGTGGATGATGACCGGTTTCTATTGCAATAAACCACTACTAGTATATATACACACATGAATTTCAATGATCTAGCGATGGTGCTATTACGTTTTTCTTTCATTAAAACTAATTACGTTCCATATGATACTATAAAATAGCAAAAGGCACGTTTAAAACTTCAGGGTTTCGTTTCACAAAGATCTAGTATTCACTAGCGCACTCATATCTAGAGATAGATATATTATACGAGTGATCTAAGTGAATATGATGACTTCATCAACTCATCCCCTGTTTATTATACTGATAATACTGATCAAATATTGTGAATCTTGACTACTGTTATAAATGGAAATTGTTCTTGGCTCAATCAAATTCAAATCTGTATAGCGTTTTTCGATTTAACTTATATGGAATCTTGAAAAGACTTGCAAATCGGGACAAAAAAATATATTGCGAAAACGTCTCTAGCTGATGGAAGAGAGGGAAAAAGAAGAACATTCAAATACCTGTGGCGTGGCCATTAGTGGAATAACGAGGGTATGTTTCACTAAGCTCTCATATATACTACGAGACCATAAGCACTTTCATAGGGATATCTTAAGGTTACATAACCATCGGACACTTACGAGAGCGCTATGGTCTCATAGAGTACACCAGAGCTTTGAGAAACGTTACCCTGACGGATACAGACAACATGTTTATTTTCTTACCATAGAAACTGTAACTAATTAACTAATTTTGGATTGTAAAATGTAGAATATTTAAGAACAGATCATAATGTCCATCCCATATTTTTACACCAACTTATAATAATGGTATACTGAATTCATGAAAGTGGACATGTTGCCATATAGAATCAAGGCCAATTTACAAACAACTCTAAAACATATTCTTCACATAAGCATGAGCATAAATAAACATCTGTACTCGGTACTCAGGTACTATATTTTACAATGAGCAGATATTGCTGTACTCATGCTCCATGACAACCATCAATTCTTTGCGCAATGGGAAACATGACTAATGAAAATGTGGGGCCACACCTATACATTATGGAACATGGTTGCGTTTCACGAAAGGGGTGTATATTTACTTGTGATGTAAATGACGTAATACAATCAACATAAATGACGTAATACAATACAATCTGCGTCATTTATGTCAGGCGTAAATATACACCCCTTTCGTGAAACGCAACCCATGTTACAGCCTAAATAACATGTTAGAGCCCAAATAACATATTAGAGGCTAAATAACATATTAAGAGCCCAAATAACATATTAAGAGCCCAAATAACATGTTAGAGCCTAAATAACATATTAGAGCCCAAATAACATATTAAGAGCCCAAATAACATGTTAGAGCCCAAATAACGTATTAGAGCCTAAATAACATGTTAAGAGCCTAAATAACATGTTAAGAGCCCAAATAACATGTTTGAGCCCAAATAACATGTTCGAGCCTAAATAACCTGACAGGATTCAGTCACCATGGTTATATCAATTGTATGATATAAAAGGCCTGGGGTAAAACTGTATCACAATTGGAGTTCGCATAAAAACAGTCCTTTATCGGAACACACCAAATACACATGTACATGTATATACATCAACAGTGCCAAGTAACTGTACAAATGAGTTAAAAATAACATTTTGAGTTTGCTTTTGAAAATAATATTAAATATATTTCCCAGCTAGATAGCCCTATATAAGATTTGTTGAAACGTTATTTATCTAGTGTTGGATAATGCTGTTTCCTCCCGTAATTTATTAACCTTATCTGTTCTAAAGACAACTGGGATGCCATATAAAGCAATGATTGTGATACAGCTCAATGAACCTTTACTTCTAACATTACCTAGTGTTGGATGGTAATGCAGTGATCGAAATTAATTTCTTCCAATGCTAAAGGTATCCTAATAGGACTAGGAGAAATGTATGACTATTGTTATTTATATCACTATTCGGAAGAGTAAGTTTTAAAGTTAATTTTGATCCCTGGTAATACTGCTTCGCCGTCGTAATTTATTAACCTTATCTCTGCTAAAGACAACTGGGGATGCCATACAAAGCACTGATTGTGATGCAGCTCGATGAACGTTCACTTCTAACATAACCAATAGCGCATGCACATCACATTCTTGGTCGACATCGAAACCTGACTTAAGGAGGCAACTTCAACAATGAGGGAAAACTAAACTCAACACAAGCTGATGCTTACCTGATCTGATCACAACATGCATGTCATAACACACAGTTTTCAGTTCCAGTGTCCCCTCGATATAACACTGAAGTTGGGGTCCATGACATACCCCCCACCTACCCCCCCGTTATAGTACCCGCCTTATACGATATTACAGGGGAATAATGGAGAGAAAAAAAATGGGATCCACGTCTGAGCCCACATTATATCCGAATCCATGGTGCATTGGACCGTGTTATCTTGAGGGGGCACTGTATTTTGAAACTGGATTTTCAATATCTGATACAAATATTATTTTTAAAAACCACAGTGTGTAGATATAACATGCTGAAATTTGCTTGAGTGGCATACGCTGATCAAACACCTCGCAGATCTACCCGTAGGTGTTCATGACAGTCTTAGGCATTTGCACGATAGTTCTGGACTTGTGATCATCAGATCATTGCCACAAACACATACAGTTATGGAAGCTGGTGATAACAGTCAATAAATGAATGTATCTAGTCTGTGCTTCATATCATTATCTTCCAGTTCGAACTTGCTGAGATATGTAGTTCCTAACCTTGGCCTTGAATCCTTCCTGAAAGACAGAATCCCAGATAATGTGACAATATTGTGATAAACTGTATCATATACTAACAACTGATAACATCCAGTGGCGGTATCCTACAAACAGCTTAGTTAATAAAATTGCCTTAAGTCAACAAAACACGAACTTTGCGACATATTTTGACTAGATTTCTGTATTTGATTTAATCAACAATTTTAAAGATTTAGTTTCGATTAGGTTTGGCTAACACAAATATGGTATCTGGTACAGAAAACAGTAAAAATCCAGTGAAAAATATTTTCTTTTTGCTGTCTATGTCAATTACAAAACTTAAGCTGTTAATAAGACACCGCTCCATGGGTGTAATTGTCATACGCAGAAACACACGACAAACCCACTTGAATTTTCTGGCCATTTTGTTTCTTAAATATTAAAATATCACGGTTAGTGCACTGCAATTTGAATCTCCATTCAAATACCCTAGTAAACTATGATTATGATGTCTTTTTTTACTATAATTGTATGAACACGGGTGGACATAAAACATCTCCCTGGCAACTCACCCTATCTCTGGAGTAATGTTCAGCAGCTTCTACGTTTAGCGGATCATCAAAGTTTAGTAAATCCTGGAAGGAAAGAGTGAATTTTCATGAATACAATCAGGAAATAGCCAACATAATCTCTGACCACAGCTTGATGTCACCAGGATCGAGACCAACTAGATTATAAAACAACAGTAAATAGCACTTCCCCTCGAAACATTAAAATATCGCTGATATGTATGTACAAATCCTTCATGGCAATCTGTATAAATTTTTTTGACCAGTTTTAGGTTTTATAGTGGGGTTTTGTGTAACCATTCAAAACAATGTCAATTTATGCAAAAGAACTGGAAATATGTTTACTTTAATTCTCATCAAAATGTGCAACAAGTCTATTGTTTAAAAGTATGAGACCATACAGGGCTCCAGACTAGAGTTAATTGCCCGCAGGGCTAGTCAGGGCAAGTTCTAAAGGCACCAAAGCATCTATATGTTAAAAAATAGGTTGCCCGCAGTGCAATTTAACTTGCCACTGTATGTCGGGCATACCTTAATCGAGAGCCCTGATCTCCAAGTTTCATCTGCCTGACAAAATCCTTGATGCATTCTTCAATGCTGCAGTCAGAGGGACACCTGCCCAACAATCCCGGATTTCAGACAGGATAATAAGAATCAGCGGATTTCTGTGGATCTATGGAAAAATTGCCATATTCCTGTTATTATATGCATCCATGAGGACTGTCAATGTTCGATGTCGCCATGTTACATCTGGACAGGAGAAGGAACTGCTGCTTTACATTCAGGACCATGACTCTTCCAATGGTTATTCTGTAAATACATACATAAAATATACAATTTTACACCCAGATAGCAGCTGTCTACAATAAAAACACACAGACAGTGTTTGAATAGTACAGTCGACCCCAGTTTATCCGGACGGTTGCATTCCCGGTAAAATCGTGGAAATAACTGAATAAATTCCGGATATCTGAATCATTTTACATAAGAAGACTGATATATGGTTTCCAGTAAAAACTGTGTGGAAAGCAAGGGAACCGGATATCCAAAGTCCGGATAAACGGGTGTCCACTGTATGTCAGTCCATCAGTCCCAGATCAACCGATTCACTGAAGGACCGTAAGTATTTGGGAGTTTTTCCAAACAGCATAAATTTATTATGGGAATTTTGGGGATGGACCTGAAGCTTCTACCCATCAGGTATTCTAGATATTTTGTTAACCATCTACAGAATAATTACATAATTTAACAATGCAACTTTGAACATTACAATAAAGCTGGCTTCTTTGACTCCATTACACTTCACTGCCTGGATTTAAATGTCTACACGCCATGAGATTATGAAAAATCTTTAATATGATTTGATGCTCAACTCAGTTTTGTTTACAAATCCATACATAAAATTTGAGCTTGAGCTTGAAATCATACTGAAAAGGTTTTGTAATCACGGTGTCAAAACTGGCCATGGGTGAGTGACTATGGAGTTCAAAACATCACTGCAGGAATCTTTCACCCATTTGCAACAACCAAGAACTGGCCGAAATGTCCGACTCCTGTATTACTATTGCAGCACCTACCTGACATGCCTGGCTGCAGTACCATACCATTCGACAGCTGGAACACAGGTACATGGCTTGAGCACCACACACAACACAGTTACCATTGATATGTTGAAGACGAACTATTGAGGAAGGCATTGCCACATGCTGAGGTAAGCGTTGTGAACCATTCTGAAACTGAACGATCGACAATAATAGAGCAATTTGCGTAGTTTGTAGTAGTCTTTGAAAGTATGAAAGACTAGGGCTACTCAATTTGTCAGAAAGCGGCTAGCCACTTTGAAAGATACTGTCACTTGTCACATGATGGTGAGAGTGCAAATAAAGCAACCCGGTGCAACCTGTCTCAACTTACTCAGTACCACAGGGTTTCAGACCAGAGATGCGGCAGTCACCAGATAAGGTGCATGCGACACACTTCAGCTAGAAATTTGCTGGGTAGCCTATCAAATAAAGCAACATAACAGCTTAAGTACTCTGCATGAAACACACTAAGTGTTGTAGCAACAGTAATCAAAACATACTATTCAAATCAGGAAAATAATTCTTTTCAAATCCTTAAATTTGATACTTTCACCTCCACACCAACATAATTTTCAAAAATGTTCCTAGTGAACAAATATGTTTGTTATTGTGTAAACCACAAGAGTCAGCTCACCTCAATCAGACCTGGTGCAGTATGTTGGCCCGATACCATCCGTGTGTTCTGTGGATACCTTGGCACCATCTGCTGCATCTTGTTCTGCATTTGATCTGGCTGGTGCGTGGCTGGACCTCTGTGCATCATCCTCAAGTTCTGCTGCATCATGGATGCTCTGTGCTGCATGCTGGCTGCATCGTGTCTCGCCCCTTCGTGTGCTGATGCACCCATGGTAGGTCTTGCTGCTGCTTCTTGAGGCGCTGGCCGGTGCATTGGCTGCGCAGAGGTACTGGGAGCCATAGAGTAGGTTGGATTGTTTTGAGACATAGCATATTGTTGTTGTTGCTGGGAGTACTGTTCCCATTGGTTCTTTTGAGCCATCATCATTATCTGCTGCTTCTCGCCTTCAATATTGGGCACTGTTGCTGGCACTTGTGGCCTCCAATTCATTCCTTGTTCGTGAGTCTTGTACTGCATGGGATGTGGATTTCTACCTCTGGGCATATGTTCTTCAAAGCCAGGTTGCATATTGGACTGATGAGGCAACTGGCCGCCTGCCATGGACCTCTTGTCTCCAATTCTTTGATATCCCTCTCCCATATGACCAGTATTGGGCATCTGCTGAGGAACCTTTTCCATGCTTCTATGCTGCTGATAAGGAGGTGGATATGATGGTGCTGAAGCTTGGGTATTGTTTGGGTAACTGACTTGAGGTTTAGTAGGCTTTGATCCAGGGGATACCATGGCTGGCATCATACATGTGGGTTCTGGCATCCTAAAGTGGTTCCTTGGCAATGCAGATCTATTATGCATGGAATTACCAGGATCTGTTGGAGATGCCATAGGATTTCCAGCATGAACCATTCCTGGAGACATTGGAACTGGGTGTGGGTGTTGCTGTTGCTGTTGGTGTTGCTGCACCAGTCCCTGAGAGCTGGTAGCATTGGCAGCAGGATAAACCTTGTATAATGGATGACCACTCTGACTTACTTCTTGGCTGTGTCGCATTACTAGGGAATCCTGGATCGGAATCTGTTCAAAGCCATGTCTCCTAGCTATCGCAGCAGTGAGTTCTCTTTGAACTGTGCTCTCCTTCTCCTCTCTACGTACACCCACAGTTCCCAGGCCAGGAACAGCATGTACATTAGCTTGTCTAAGTTCTTTTGTCAAGTCTATAACATCTGTACCCATTCTCTCAGTTCTCATGCCAGGGTATGGCAGCCTACTACTAGCACCAATTTGGGGAGGATTTGGAATGGGAGGTCTCATTTGCTGGTTTACTTGGTAATCAAGAGACTGGTTAATCAATGGAACTTGGGCTCCTTGGCTAGGCATTCTAGGAGAAATCTGCTGTTGCATGTGTTCTCCATGATTCCCATGATGGAGGTTACCTGGCATTTCTCCTGGTTGAGGGTATGAAATCCGCTCCTGTGAAACATGAGGATCACTATACTTTTGTATGGAGGAGTTTCTGGAGTTAAGATTAGGATTACTATTGATCTCATTCACAGCAGCAGAAGTTCTGTTGTATCCAGGCACTGGGCTGGATTGATGCATGGGTTGACATTGGGAAGCAGCATTCGTATTAGTAAGAGGGCAAGGTAGAGGAGCTTCTCCTGAGGGAGGTCCAACCGGTACGATGAGACTGCCAGCTGTTTGGAAAGGTGGTTGGGAGTGAGCAGGAAGCAAGTTCGCCATAGGGTTAGATGGAGACTGACAGACAATACCAGGTGGTTCTAGCACAGGTGTCTTGCGCTTACTATATGGACAGTTAGTGAGATCAGAGTAGGGAACATCATTATTATGAGCTACAACTATTTGGGATTTATTCTGGTGAGCTGGAATAGGTAAGCCTCCACCCACTCTTTCATCTTTCCGCTGATGTCCTTCAATCAGTCTTCTCTGCTTTTGGCCCCTCTGAAGCATGGCTAAACTTATCATCTTTGCTAATGGCTTTCCTTCACAAGATGACGAAGGCCTTTTCCGCTGAGAACTGCCCATAAGGTTAAGTGGCAATGCAGTCATGTTCTTGCTTGATCTTGTGTCTGTTTGACCAGATTGTGAAAGAACAGAGCCCAGTGGGTGCATTTTACCATGATACATCATTTGATGATGACCTTGGACTGACCTGTGGAGAGGCTGTTGCATGGCTGGACTTGACACAGGCAATTGAAAGGACCTGAATGGACTAGCATTAGGGGATTGTGATGGAGGTCTGTAGTATGAGAAATCCTCTTTGTTCTGTTGACTCTGGAGTAAACTCATCTCTTTTAAAATACTTGCTTTCCTATTTTTCATAAGCAGAAGGGCCTCCCTCTCCCGTTCCTTCTTGGCAGCGAGCTGTTCCAGCTGCCGCAGCTCCCTGAGGTGCTTCTCAAACTCCTTCTCCAGGTTATTGTCAACACGTCTAAACATGTGGCCTGCTTGAGGAGATGGATGGGCAGGACTAGAACCAGAGACATGTGATTGTTGAAAGAGGTGAGCTCTAGAATTATCCTCTAACTGTGGGTAAGGAATAGTGTTCTGTCTTTCATTAGAATGAGACGTAACAGGAGAAACAAGAGATAATGCTGAAGATGGATAAGCACTAATCTCGGTGGACACTCCCATCACAGCAGATACACAGGATGGCGGAGTTGACATTGCATTGCCATCACTTTGAGAAACAGACTCTTGAGAGCATAGAGAAGGCATCACAATTTCACAGTTTGAATGACTTTGGAGATCATTATTGATGTTCACTTGAGACACCGGCATCACAATTCCTCTGACAATCTCTTCTAAAGAAGGAGGAACGCGAGCAGTGCATCTCACTGGCTCCTGCCCTGGAGTCGAGCCTCTGCCACTGAAGGTTGTGGACACCTCGTCAGTGCCCTGTGTTTGAGAGATGTTCTTCACAGCTTCCGTGGTCTCCTTGATTAGTTGAGGAACATCAGAAGCGGGCTGTACTGGTCTCTGAATCTGAGGAAGTACCATCTGGACTGGAGGTGGGGCCTTGGAGCGAGTGTTACCCTCAGATGCACCATCTGCAACACATTGGTACCATCTTCATACACATAGTCAAGAACATTCGACTTCTAACATTGATACTTGTAAGGAGAAAAATGGGATGAATTGGCTGTGTGATTATCTGTATCAAATATGCATGTTAAGGTTATACCAGTATATTTCAGGTTGTGAATAGGAATCAGTTCGGTTCGTTGAATAAACTTAGAATGGACTTACCATTTCTTCTGAGACACAAGTCTAAGGGTTGTTGACCTGTTGCTGGTAATGTTGCAACTGAACAAAGCTTGTCACTGTAACAATAAAATAATAACTAATAATAATAATAAGTAGATTTATATATACTTTTCAAAAAAAGAAACTTGACATTGCTAAAAAATAATGCTATCAGATTATTTTTACAATATCAAAGCCATCGTAAAGACTCAAGTAAGTGAGTGAATGGTGATGCAAAAAGACTAGAAAACATGTGCGATTCTCATAAACGTAGATGTAGTTTGTACTGAAATGCAAAAACGCAACCCTCAGAGAAGCATGTGCATCATGAAGTTCTGTAACTTTGCATGCCTAACCTACCGTTAGATCAACACAATAATGCCATTGGGAGATTACAAGCAGGGGCAACTCAACAAGCTGTTGCAAGGCACTTTGCTGTCTCCAGACAGACCATATCTGCTTTGTGGGAATGATACAACACCACTCAAAGTGTAAATTACAGGTCAAGGTCAGGTCGTCCCAGAGTAACCATCGCCGTTTAAGATCGATACATCCGGTTGTGTCATCTTCGGAATCGAACAACAACAGCAACAACCACAGAAACACAAATCCCTGGACTATGCAGAATTTCTGACCAGACAGTTCGCAATCGGCTGAGGGAAGCAGTAGACCAGTGCGACATAATGTTTTGACCCCACGTCACTTAGCAGAGCGTCTGCAGAGGTGCCAACAGAGGGTGAGATGGACATGTGCCAGGTGGAGGACTGTTTCATTCTCAGATGAGTCTCGTTTTCTCCTGTTGTGTGCTGATGGACGCACACGTGTTTATAAACGTTGAGGAGAAGGTTATGCTCCAAACTGCATGCAACAAGTCGACAGATTTGGTGGTGGAAGTGTCATGGTGTGGGCAGAAATCCATCATATGAATGTCAACGGTGGAATGTTTCAGCATGACACCGCCAGACCACATATTGCATGTGTTAATCAGGAGTTTCTGCAGTGCCACAACGTCCCAACATTACCTTGGCCTGCCTGTTCCCCAGATCTAAACCCAATAGAGCATCTATGGGATGCACTGGACCACCCTAGACACTTCCGTAACTTCTTACGGAACTGCACAATGAGTGGCAGAACATTCCACAACGTGTTGTAGAACGTTTGATTGCGTCCATGAGTTGCCATTGTCAAGCTGTCATCAGGGCTCGTGGTGGTCATAATCACTACTGACATTTTGCCCACCCCTATGTCACACATATGCCTGTATACATGTTCCAGGTGGATTTCCAGAGATACTGTTTCAGCCATGTACAGAGTAATCCCCTTCTCATTGCGCATTGACCTTTGGTTGTTTGTATCATGTCTACCAATTGTGTTATTAAACTTTGAAAATCAATGTCAAGTTTCTTTTTTTTGAAGAGTATAGTACGAGTGCTTCCATGTATCAGGACAAGCATTAACCCCTTTGGAGAGTGAAGGTATGTCTTAGGCAAATGTTTAGAAAGAGGAATAAGAGGGACAAGTTATTAAGTGAACAGGCATGTTGTTCCATTATGTGAACAGGCATGTTGTTCCATTATGTGAACAGGCACATTGTTCCATATTGTGAACAGGCATGTTGTTCCATATTGTGAACAGGCACATTGTTCCATATTGTTAACAGGTACATTGTTCCATTATGTGAACAGGCATGTTGTTCCATTATGTGAACAGGCATGTTGTTCCATTATGTGAACAGGTATGTTGTTCAATTATGTGAACAGGTATGTTGTTCAATTATGTAAACAGGTATGTTATTCAATTATGATCCCAAAACATATTCACAGTTCCTTCTCAGGTGACAGTGAAGAGAATAGAATGTCAGGATAGAATTTCTTTATCTTTACTAAACCAGTCAAAATCAGTGACAAACTTTGCTTGATAATCATGACAATGCTCATTTAGATCTAGATGGAAAATAGTATAATTTACGTGACTCAAATATACTAACTGAAGGGAAATGTTTGTGGTCTATTGTGACCTCGTTTTTATGCAATTATTCCAATTCCAGTCTACTTTATTCATTACTGATATATAGAACAAGAATGATACCAAGAAATACTGACCTTGCAGATTGGTTGATTTCACTAACAATTGGATTTTTTCTAAGAGTATCAGACACGTTTGAGGTGTTTTCAACTCCTAGAACTGTTGCAGATTGAGCTGCAGTAGATTGTCCCTCATCCATAACCAGTACACCTCCTTCTGATTCCTCAGCCCCAACCAGCTTGAGAGCTTCGTTCAAGCTAAAGGAGTTTTTCTCTGATGTCATTGCAAAAGAGGAATCTCCTTGGACATGACCAGAGACATTAGAATTTGGAACTGTAACATGATCAGGAGATGGAACTGGATGTGGCACTTGTCCAGAAGTGAGAACTTGAACTTGGCACGTTCCTAGAGTAAGCTCTGATTGTTCTGTTGAATAACCTGCTGCAAGAACCAGAACATCAGGAACTGGAACATCAGGAACTGGAGTCTGCTTTGATCCGCTCTCATTCTCATGAATTTCATTGGAAGGATCGACCTGAGCTAGATCGACAGCGTTCTGAACCTCGTCCTCAGGGGAAAGCAGAGCTTGATCAGCAGAATTCTGAACCTCATCAGAAGGTTGACGCTGGAGCTGGTTTATCTTCTGCTCCAGCCAGTTGTGGCGAGGGAAATCCCGCATGATGCGCTCTGAGCTGCTACCCTGTTCCAGAGCATTTGACATCATGATGACGGGCTTGCCATGCACCAGTAGACGCCGACGCTTCGGGGGGAGAATTGTTGGAAGGTCATCCGAGTCTGAAACACAGAAATCTACCAGTGTTTACCAGAGTTTCAGAATGTTTTTAATTCTCTTTAAAACACCCCGGTGGTACAAGAGTGCAAGAATCATACAAACATAATATAAATAATCATTTGGTTGGTTAAGATGGTTGGACAATTTACAGAACATAGTAATTTATGTGGCAAACACTTACATCACAATCTATATGAAGTGAGACAAGTTATATGAAGTGAGACAAGTTCTATATTTCTTTCAAAACAGATTTATAAAGAAGTCTTTATTATTTATATGAATTTGGGAAACAAAGATATTTGTTAGCGATATATTTCTTTCTTTCTAAAAGGTAGAGGAATGTAATGGACAGAATGTATACCACTACTGGATGAATTCATACAAGTGTTTACCATTAGTGTATGAATACCTGTGTTTACCATCACACAGTAATGATAAATACAAGTTTAAATCCTGTCAGGCTGAACCCATATTTACCATTTAAGCATTCATGTTCATTGAGGTATGGGCAGAAAAAAACAATGTGCAAACTGTATGAACTTGTGAAGACAAACAATGTACAGTGTCCCCTCTATATAAGGCTGTATTTGGGGTCCATGACATACCCCCAGCCTTATAGTACCAGCCTTATA
>JAUTBQ010154298.1:0-13541 GCA_032361185.1 Lepetodrilus ovalis | reverse complement strand
GGAGATATATTTGTTCCGTTTCATTTTAACGAACAACTTGTAAATCAACTTACTCAGTCGCTTTTTGATCCAAAATCCTTTGAGCCAAACTTCAAACAAACTGCGGTGCAACTCCATAGCCAAAAAGTTCCAACTGGGATAGAGATGAAACAAGAAGAGATAGTGGGTGAGTTAGGGTTTCAAAAAGTTGAAGAGAGTTTGACTGGTGTTAAGTCTAAAGTAGAGGAAAAAACCTCTACTTCATAATAGCCTTTGGGTTTTGACACCACTTGATGATGTTTTCTCCTGAAGTGATTTGAACTTCTTTTTTTGAGAGTGCATAGTTCACAAACTCTGTGATAGCATTTCTCATACCTATTACATCAGCATTTGGAGCATTTGTATCTGCCCATTGTTTGGTGTAGTATTGTGAGTGTACTCCTATCATGAAAGGTGCATGATTTCCTCTTAGTCTTAGGTCTAGGTTGTATTTTAGTATGCCTAAAACATCCTCTTTTGTAAGAGCAGCTTCGCTCCAGAGGTTGTAGTCAAGTCCTGTCATCTTATGGTTTTGATCTTTTAAGTAACTAATTTTTTTGACTAACCTATCCCATAACCCTGTAGGTATACCATAGGCTTCACACTCACTATCCTTTGGTATGATGAGTGGATAACTAGGGATTTCCCAAACACCTTCTGCTTTGTTTAGTGCGATATAACTAGGATTGTTCTGTTTCCCTCTCCAGCTCTCATTGTGCCCTGGTGAGCCTGCATTTAGCTGATAAGGCCAGCGAAAGTTTGTACCATCCATCTCAGGTGCAAATCCATCTTCTATCGAACAGTCATAGAGGTAGTTCTCTTCTTTCAAGATGTCAAATGTATGTTGATTATACATCAAGTAGGGAGTTCTAAAACCTTTTATCGTATTTACTTTAAGATAGTTTTTTATATCTGTTGTAGCAGTATCGATACGCTTTTTCCACTGGGTATAACTTAAGTTGTCGATTCTTGTTGTAAAGGCTTCATCTGTTTCATCTTCTAGTCTTGGATTGTGATTGTCTGTGTGGTTACCTATCTCAAAACCTTTATCTTTTAAGTGCATCATGGCAGTTTTTAAAGCATCTGGTTTATCTTCGATTTCTGTTTTCAATCCATGTGTGTTTAGATAAAAACTTGTTTTGACATCTGAGCCATCTATGTTTTTTTTCTTCTCAAAAAGATTGATAGCCCACTCTATACCTTCACTTCTTGTATTGTCATCAAAGCCCAAGACTACAAACTGTGGTACTTCTTTAACTTTTAATGATTTTGGTGGTAGAGAAGAGCCTATGGTATACTCATAACATGTGCTACTTTTGACACTAAGGTTATCTAAGATAACACTACTATTTTCTTTTGCTAAAGATGTATTGATAGCTACTTTTAAGTACCTTGTCTCTTTAGTTGATGTTGCATTTAGTATAAAGTGTGTTAAGGTAGGTGTACTTTTTATAAAGTATGATCTCTCAAACAAAAAGTTTTTATCACCATCATAAAAGCCTAAAGTTGCTGTGATATTTATATCGCCATGCATCTTATAGTAGCCTTCAAACTGAAAGGTATCGATCTCTGTAAACTCTTCTGATAACTGTTCTATCGTACCATGTTGTAGGTTTACAGCTTGCGAGTTATCTACTCCATCTTTCACTAGCATCTCTGTGCCTATTATAGTCCAGTTTGCTATACCATCATCAAAATTAGAATTTTTCAACAATACTTTACATGTTCTCTCTACTGGAGTGTTCTGTTTTTTTGTTTCTTGTTTTTGGGATGTAGTTTTATTGCTTCCTGAGCAGCTTATAAATAGTAAAAATACCCAAAACAATAAAACTTTTATAAGTATGCTTTTATGCATAAGATTCCTTTTTAATCAATGAGCCCCTTTGAAAATATATTTATTCAGAAGGATTCTAACTTTAATCAATATCGACTAAAGTTAAGATAAATTTATTTGCTTAATATTTATACACATCTTTATCTACGAATAACTACTATTTTTTGTAAAATAGTTTTACAATATCTCGAATCACCCAATAAGGAAATTCTAAACTATGTTAGAAAAACTCACAGAAGTTAGTCAACGAAGAAACCAAAAGATAAACAAAATAGAGAAAATCAAACCAAATCGTACAGTGGATGAAGCGATGGTTGTGTTAAAAGAGTATGCTCAAAGTGGTTATGATTCTATAGAAAAAGATGATAAAGCAGTTTTCTTTAAGTACTTTGGAATTTTTGATAAAGAAAAATCAAATGGTAAAAACCACTTCATGCTTCGTGTTCGTGTTCCTGCTGGACGCCTTAGTGCTATACAAGCAAAAAAGATAGGAGAAGTTGCTAAGGTTTATGGTAACAACTATATAGACATTACAACCCGTATGCAGATAGAGCTTCGCTATCTGCGTATTGAGGATTTGCCAATAGTATTAGAAGAGCTTGACAGTGTAGGAATCACTACTTACCAAACAGGTATCGATAATCTTAGAAACATCGTAACCGATCCGCTAGATGATATATCACATGACAATGTTATCACAACTTTTCCATTGATCGAACAGATGCAAGATATTTTTATGAAAAAAAGTAAATGGATAGGGACTTTGCCTCGTAAGTTTAACACATCTATCAGTGGAAACTTTGCAAATAGATGCAATGTTTTTGCTCATGATTGTTCGTTTTCCTTAGCTCAAAAAGATGGTGTTTGGGGGTTCAATGTTTACCTTGGTGGGCGAGTAGGAATTTTGGCTAAAAATGCTAATGTTTTTGTAACTCCTAGTGAGGTAGTACCATTTTTTGAAGCTTTGATAGAAGTTTTTAAAGAGTATGGTTTTAGAGATAACAGAAACAAAAATCGTTTACATTTTTTTATACAAGAAGTGGGTATGGAAAACTTGATTGAGGTTATCAAACAGCAAGCTGGTATGAACTTTAGAACAGCTGGTCAACAAGCCGTAGAGATAGAACACTTTGATGCCAAGTATGGAAAAGTAGCTTTAAAAGATGGTAAGTTTGCTCTTCATGTTGTGGTTCCTGCTGGAATATTTGATGGAGATGCCATGATGGAAGTTGCTGATATGGCTGGGATTTATGGCTCTGGTATAAGGCTTAGTATCGATCAAAACCTTTATGTCGTTGGGGTTGAAGATGAAGATATAGAAAAAGTGCTTAGTTGGGATTTGTTTGATAAGTATCAAAATATCAATACATCGTTTTATAACAACATGATTTCTTGTGCTGGGAGTGATACCTGTTCGTTTGGTGTAATCCGTGGTAAAGTTGATGCTTTGGAGATGAGTGAGTATCTAAGCCAAAAGATAGAACTTGATGATGCAAAGATTCGTATCTACTGGTCTGCATGTGTGAAAGGTTGCGGTATTCATGAACTTGGAGATATAGGGCTTTTGGGGTGTAAGACAAAGTTTGAAGGAAAAACTGTAGAGGGTGTAGACATCATGATGGGTGGAAAACTTGTCGATGAGAGCCAAGAGGCTAGACTGTTGTTAAAATCTCTTCCTTTGGATTTTGCTAAGTATTATGTTGAAGAGTTGGTTTTAGAGTATAAAAGGTTAAAAAAACCAAATGAAAGTTTTGAAAAGTTTCACCAAAGGGTGCTTACAAACTATTCACTTGGGGCAGTTGCTTTTATGATGAGTTTTAACTTTTTGGTGGGAAAAGTTAAAGATTATGATTTGAAGATTGCCCTAGAATCAAAGCCTAAAACTTCTGCTGTGGAGAGGTTTGAAATCTTTCATTTTGGAGAGATGATATATAAAAAGATAGAGGGAAAAACTCCATATAACTTGGTTTATAACTTTCAAACAGATGAAAAAAGTGTCAAAGTTTCAAAAGATGTAGATGACAAGATAGCTTCTATTGTAAATAAGATGATAGATAACAGCTCATCTAAGGCAGAAGTTTTTTCTGAACTTTTAGTACAACTTAACCAGTTTTGATTACTCCTAGAAACTCTTGGTATAATGTCGTAAAGGAGTTCTCATGAACATAGATTTTAAAGATATATTTTTAAAAGAGAGATATGCTCTAAAGGGTAAAGATATAAAGCTAGTAGGAGTTGAGGTATGAGAAGAACAAAGATAGTTATAACCATAGGCCCTGCAACTTCTGAGGCAGATATGATAAAAACGCTCATCACAAAAGGTGTAAATGTTTTTCGTCTCAACTTCTCTCATGGAGACCATAAAACCCACAAAGAGAATATAGAAAAAATCCGTCAAGCTTCTAAAGAGTTACAAAAAGAGGTGGCAATCTTACAAGATATATCTGGTCCAAAAGTTCGTATAGGTAAGGTTGATGGTATTTTAAAGCTCCAAAAAGGGGATAGGGTTGTTCTCTCTAAAGAGATTGATGTTAGTGATGAAAAGATTTTAGATATATCTTATCCTTCTATCATCGATATGGTAAACATAGATGAAGAGGTTTACTTTGCTGATGGTACTATTCGCACTATTGTGGTTGATAAAAGTGAAGATAAACTCTTTTTAAAACTTTTAAATGATGGAGAACTTAGCTCCCACAAAGGTGTAAATTTTCCAAATACAAAGCTTAATATCTCAGCTATAACCCAAAAAGATGAGAAAGATTTAGCTTTTGGAGCAGCGTATGATATAGACATCGTGGCACTCTCGTTTGTTCAAAACAAAGAAGATATACTTAAAGCTAGAGAGATTATGGGTAAGCTTGATTTTACTCCTACTATCATAGCCAAGATAGAGACAGGAGCTGCTCTTGAAAACTTAGAAGAGATACTTCAAGTTAGTCATGGGGTGATGGTAGCTCGTGGAGATTTAGGTGCAGAGTTTGGGCTTACAAAGCTTCCTCGTATCCAAAAACATATCATCGCTGTGGCAAACAAAGCGAACAAACCAACCATAACAGCCACACAGATGTTGACCTCTATGAAATACAACCCTTTCCCAACTCGTGCAGAGGTAAGTGACATAGCAAATGCTGTTTATGACGGTACAGATGCAGTGATGCTTAGTGATGAGACGACGGTTGGTAAGTTTCCACTTGAAGCTGTTGAGGTACTTCATGAGAGTATCAAAGATGTTGAAAAAGATTATCCTTATAATAAAGATTTTGAACCTGAAAATAGTTCTGATGCTATCGCTAAAGCAGCCGTGCAACTCTCTTCAAATCTTCAAAAAGAGGCACTTGTGGCATTTACCAACACAGGTTATAGTGCTAAAGCTCTTTCTCGTTATCGTCCAAAAGAGAGTATCTATGTAGTTTCACACTCTTTAAAAACACATCGTCGTATGAGCCTTTTGTGGGGAGTGCATCCTCTGTTTGTGATGGAAGATGATGAAAATCCTAGTAAACTCTTGTATGATTTTGTCAAAAAGTTGTTAGATGAAAACCGAATAGACATGGAGAAAAAGTTTGTAGTTACGATGGGAGATGTTGGGGGAGATAGTGGCTCAACAAATCTGATAAGGTTGTTAGACAAAGAGGGTATGGAGAGTGTATTAGGGTATAAGTTCTAACTGTTTTTCAAAATGGTATAATAGAACCCTCTGAAAGTGTTGCTAGTTATTCAGAGGGTTCAATATAAAAAAAGGACAAAAGATGCCAAAATCACACAAGTTTATCTACGCTTTTTATGTTCTTATCTGGGGATTGTTGGCTATAAACCCTAAGTATCCAGAAGATTGGCTTCTTGAAAATGTGCTGATTTTTCTCCTTTTCCCTGTTATCTTATGGCTTGACAAAAAGTTTCATTTTTCATTTGTTAGTGTGGTACTTCTTTTGGTTTTTAGTATATTGCATACGATTGGGGCACATTATACTTATGCTCAGATGCCTCATTTTGAGGCTATTACAGAGTTTTTTGGTTTTGAGAGAAACCATTTTGATAGGTTGGTGCATTTTCTTTATGGATTGCTTCTGTTTCTTCCTATTTTAGAGATAGTGAAAAATTATACAGCCAACAGGCGAGGGGTAACACTCTTTTTTACCTTTTGTGTTGTTGTGATGATTGCTACTGTTTATGAGATTTTAGAGTGGTTTGCTGTGATTTTGTTTCATCCTGATTTGGGTACAGCTTTTTTAGGTACGCAAGGCGATATTTGGGATGCACAACAAGATATCTTTGTCGCTATGATAGGAGCGTTTATCAGTATCGCTATACTCTATCCCACATACAGAGTGGACAAATAGTATGATACCACTCACCATACCTAACCTTTTAAGTCTTTTTCGTATTATTGCTTCTGTGTTTTTGTTGCTTGTTGGGTATCTTGGTATGGAGATGTTTTTTTATATACTATTTTTTCTGATGCTTCTTTCTGATGCTCTTGATGGTTTTATAGCAAGGATGTTAAACCAAACCTCTGAACTTGGGGCTAGGCTTGATAGTTATGGAGATATTTTAACTTATCTGACTACTCCTGTGGCTATCTGGTTTCTTTGGCCCGAAATCATAAGAGAACAAAAAAGTTATATCATTGTGGCGATTTTAGTTTATATCTTACCTGCTTTTTTTTCACTGATAAAGTTTAAAAAACTAGCTTCATATCATACTTGGATTACCAAGATTTCCGCACTTCTGACGAGTTTAGGGATAGTGCTTCTTATCACTATCCAAAGCGATATACTTTTCCATATAGCAGTCTGGTTTTTAGTGATAGAAGCAGTAGAAAACATAGCTATAACCTTTGTTTTAAACAGACCAAAATCAGACATACGCTCACTTTGGCATGTTTTACAAAACAGACTATAAGAGTCCTAACTCTTTGAGTATTGGTCGTATCTCTACAGAGATTTCAGCTAATTTATCAGGTATGAGTTTCATCGCCTCTTCTTCATGACGCCACTCTTCTAGTCTTTGGTACATCAAGCTTTTTTTCTCATCAGGTATCTTTGGTGAACTCTTAACAGCATCTTTTATAGTATCGATTTTTTTTTGCATGACTTCTCCTTTAGTTTTTAATATGGTGTAATTTTACCATGATTTAGGAAAAAGTGTTGATAGGTGTGGAGAGTAGGGTGTTCTGAAAGTAGAGGGATTTCTCCCTCTTTTGCTTGTTAACCTCTAAGCTTTAGAGATTTGATAACTTCTGTATATCTGTTAAAATCTTTTGATTTTAGGTATCTTAAAAGTCTTTTTCTTTGACCAACAAGTTTTAAAAGTCCTAGTCTTGAGCTATGATCTTTTTTGTTTACTTTTAAGTGTTCAGTTAGATACGATATCCTGTTTGTTAAAAGTGCTACTTGTACTTCTGGAGAACCTGTGTCATTCTCACCTCTGCTATATTCTTTAATGATCTCGGATTTCTTCGCCGAATCTAAAGCCATTTTGACCTCCTGATTGGTATTTTTTAAATGGAACAAGGATTATACATATTTAAACCAAAACTTAGTTTAAAATGCCAGCTTTATAGTTCCATTCTGCTTTTTTGTTACCGTTTTCAAAGTATTCTGTTGAAAGACCATCTAGTTTTCCTACTTTGTAGTTCAGTTTATAGTGTGCTTTTTTGTTTGGATAAAAGATTGTACTTAGACCCTCTTTTTGGTTATCTTTATAGTTCCACTCAGCTTTTAAAGTATCATTTTCATACTCTTTTGAGATACCGTTTAGTTTTTCGTTTTCATAGTTTAGCTCATACTGAAGTTTACCGTTTTCATCAAACTTCGCAGTTTTACCCTTTTGTTTTCCTGCTATAAAGTTTATCTCTGAAGTTTTTTTACCATTTTCATCATACTTTGTACTCATACCCTCTAAGATGTCATCTTTAAAGTTCCACTTGACTTTGATTTTACCATCTTTGCTATATTCGGTTGTGATACCATTTTTTTTGCCATTTTGGTAGTTGTACTCAAACTTTACTTTGCCGTTATCGTAAAACTCTTTTGATGTCTTTGCAGTTAGTGAAGAAGTTAGTAAAAGAGATAGAATTAACCCTATCCAAACTTTTTTATCCATTATAATTCCCTTTTATTAAAATAGTTTAATATTTATATTATATCATGTATCCATAAGGATTGCATAGATGTTGAGAAAAATAGTTACTTTTTTTATGGTGTTTGGGTTGTTTATACTCATTTTAGGGTGTTCTCAGAAGATGGCTCCACCCTTGAAAGATATATCCAATGCCAAAATTGCATTGGCAAATGCTAGTGAAGCTGGGGCGGAAAGGTTTTCACCGATAGCTTTTAACAGAGCAAGAGAACACTTTAATAACATGAGAGTTTATATGGAAAAACAAGAGTATAAAAAAGCAAAGTATGAAGCCCAAAAAGCTCATGTCATAGCTAGATTAGCCTATACAAAAACACAAAAAGCCAAAGTAGAAAAAAACTTAAAAGAGTTCCAATGATGAAAAAGATAAATTATAAAACAACCTTGATGTTGTTATCATTTTTAATAACTTTTGGCTGTAGTCAAAAAGCTGTTGATACGCCAAGACTTATAAAAGCACAAGGTGAATATTTGGCTATAAAACAAAATCCAACCATAGCCAAAGAAGCGCCTATGGAGCTTATAAAAGCTAGTAAATTATATGAACTATCCAATGAGTTAAAAAAATCAGAGGACATAGAACATATAACCTATCTCTTAGAAAATCAAGTAAAGATAGCCAAAGATTGGGCTAAAACAAAAGTGATGAGAAAAAAGATTGATAGTTTAAAGCTTGGAAGAACTAAAGCTTTGATAGTTGAAAAAGATAGTCAAATTCAAACTTTAGAAAAAGAGATAAATGAAGTAAAACAAGAGAAAATTCAAACACTAGAAGCACCAACAGAGAATTTACTATCTATAGAAGTGTTACATGCTAAAGAGAGTGATAGTGGATACCTTCTTAGTTTTAATATAGAAGAAAAAAAACAAACTATTTTACCAAATGATTTAGCTTTAGTAGATAAATTAGCAGAGTTTTTAGTGCAAAATCCTGATCGTTTTGTCCTTATAGAAGGACATACAGATAAAGAGGAAGGAAGTAGAACGTTCAATCTTGACTTATCTTTACGAAGAGCTATCTTTATACAAGAGTCTTTGATAGAAAAAGGGGTAGATATAAAAAGAGTTTTCATAAAAGGATATGGAGGGGCTTATCCTCTTGGAAGTTCAGAGCAAAATAGACGGGTTGAAGTGATTATCTTAAAAGATGGAGTAAATCCTAGTTTAGTGATGAGAGATAGGATTTAGTGAATTTTGATATAATCGTTTATAAATATTTCAGGAGTAACAATGGCAACGATTTCGATGAGTGATTTGAAAAAAGGTATGAAGATAGAACTTGATGGTAAGCCGTATAAGATTACAGAGTATCAACATGTAAAACCTGGTAAAGGTGCGGCATTTGTTAGATGTAAGATAAAATCGTATTTAAATGGAAAAGTAGTAGAGAAAACTTTCCATGCGGGTGATAAGTGTGAAAAACCAGATCTTGAACAAAAAACTATGCAGTTTTTGTATGACGATGGCGAGATGTTACAGTTTATGGATGCAGCGACTTATGACCAGATTGGGTTAACACATGATGCTGTGGGTGATACGATCAAGTGGATTATAGATGGTATGAATGTTGAGATACTTTTTCACAATGGAAATGCTATAGATGTAGAAGCTCCAGCAACTGTGATACTTAAAATCGCAGAAACAGGACCAAACTTCAAAGGTGATTCACAAGGTGGTAAAAAACCAGCAACTTTAGAGAGTGGGGCAGTGATACAGATACCTTACCATGTGTTAGAGGGTGATACTGTAAAAGTTGATACAGCAAAAGCTGAGTATTTAGAAAAAATCAAAGATTAAAAAGGTTATAACTATGGCAAGTGTACTGATTCCTATATCGACTGGTTTTGAGGAGATTGAGGCAGTTTCTATCATCGATGTTTTAAGACGAGGTGGTATCCAAGTGACAACAGCATCTTTAGGAGATGAAAAAGTAACAGGAGCAAATGGCATAACTATCATCGCTAACAACAAACTAGAATATGTTGATGCGAGTGAATTTGACATGTTAGTTTTAACAGGAGGTCATGACAATGCTATCTCTTTAAAAGAGAGTGCAAAAGTTCAAGCTATCATCAAAGAGTTTGACGCTACTAAAAAGCCTATCGGAGCTATCTGTGCTGCACCTATGGCACTGGCAGAAGCTGGGGTTATCAAAGATAGATACACTTGTTACCCTTCATATGAAAACGATATAGGACTTGAGAAGTTTACAGATGCTCAAAATGTTGTAGTTGACCAAAACATCACAACTTCAAGAGGTCCTGGAACTGCTATCTGTTTTGGGCTAGAAATCGTTAGACAGTTAGTGGGTGAAGATACCTATAAAGAACTCAAAAGTGGACTTTTAGCAGATTACTGTTAATCGTTGCACTTTTCATCGGTGAGAACTTTTATCTCACTACAGCTAAAACCAGCCTTTTGTCTATCTTTGATATTAACAAAAGGCTTTTTCTTTTTAGCCCCAGGAAGTACACTCTCCACCAAATCAAAGTAACTATCAACCTCTAAACTCTCCTCTTTACAAGCATACTTAAACCAAATATCTCCCTTTTTTACATGTGAAACCTCTTCGGCTAAGATAACTTTTAAAGCCTCTTGTGTCTGTTTTGAAAACTCATCTTTTATGTGGCTGAGTTTCTCTATCATCTTTGGGTTTGAGTCTAGCCCTGAAGCTTCAAGGTATCTAGGAACGACAGCCATACGAGTTGGCAAATCCAAAGCCCTCATGGATATATCAAACAAAAAAGCGTGTACATCAAAATCTCCATAGTTGTAACCATGTTTAACTAAAATATCTTCTAACATCTCAAAGTGTCGTACTTCATCATTAGCAACTTCAAGCCAATCATCATAAAATGCTTGTGGCATGTTCTTAAACCTATAAGCATGGTCAAGTGCCAAGTCTATGGCAGCGTATTCGATATGAGCGATGTTGTGCACCATGTAGGCTTTTCCTTTTGTTGTGGAAAGAGCAGTTCTTTTGGGCATAGTTTTAGCATCTACGATGTTTAGATAACCATGATAGGAGGGGTTGGTAAAGATTTGTGATACTTGGTTGTGATTAGTGTGTAACGCTCCATCAAGATAAGCTTTATAAAATACCTTAAACTTTTCTATCTTCTGTTGTGGTTTTTGTGTTGTCAATAACTTTTGTAAATAATCAAAAAATTCCATGTAGGCATTATAAGATTATATATCTGAAATCTCTTCTACAAGTGCTTCTGCTTTAAAAAGCAATGTTTTAAACTGCTGAAATGGTAAAGGTTTTGAGAAATAAAACCCTTGGTATGATTGACACCCTTTTGATTGTAAAAAGTTAAGATGTTCAACCATCTCAACACCTTCTGCGATAAGACCTAGTTTAAGGTTTTGTGACATCTGTATGATAGTTTGTGTTAGTACCCTATCATCTTTATCATCATGCATGTTGGTTATAAATGACTTATCTATCTTGATGATGTCTATAGGTAGCTTTTTAAGGTAAGTTAACGATGAGTAACCCGTACCAAAATCATCTATAGAAAACCTGATACCTAACTCTTTTAAGATAAGCATCTTCTCTATAGCATCATCTAAGTTTATGATCAATGCCCCCTCGGTAACTTCAAGTTCTAAAAACTTTGCATCGATACCTTGTTTATCTATAACTTCTATAACATCTGCTGTAAAAGTAGGTTGAGCAAACTGTTTTGAACTGATGTTTACAGAAATCTTTTGAAAATGCTTTGGTGTGTTTGTATCGTTTTGAAGTTCTTTTATCTTTTTACAAGCTTCAATCAAAACCCACTCACCTATCTCGATGATAAGTCCAGTCTCTTCTGCGATAGGTATAAACTGCACAGGAGAAATCATACCTTTTTTAGGATGAATCCAGCGTATGAGTGCTTCTGCCCCTACGATAAGGTTTGTCTCTATATCAACTTGTGGCTGATAATATAACTCAAACTCTTCATTTTTGATAGCGATTCGTAACTCATTTTCTATCTCTAAGTTCGCATTTGTGGTATCGTTCATCTGTGTTTCATAGTATCTAAAGTAACTATCTTGATCTTTTTTTGCAAGGTACATGGCTGTATCTGCATTTTGTAGTATCTCTTGGCTGTTTTTTCCATCTTCTTCTAGTATAGCTACACCGATACTTGTTGTGATATGTAAGATATTTTCATCGATAGAAAAAGCTCTATCCAAGATATTATAAAGCCTTCCCGCTATAATCTCTACATGTGATTTTGCTGTTTTTGGATTTAAGTCAGATAGCAATATCACAAACTCATCATCTCCAACCCTAGCTAATACATCTTCACTTTTGATGCAACTTTTCAGACGGTGCGATACATGTAAAAGAAGTTTATCACCTATATCATGTCCTAAAGAATCATTGATGTTTTTAAAACGGTTTAGATCTAGATAAAGAACAGCACTTGTCTGCTTTGATGTTTTGTTGATTTTAAACTCTTGATCTATGAGGGTTTTTAGCTTTTTTCTGTTTGCAAGTCCTGTAAGACTATCATAATCTGTTAAGTATTTTATCTTATCTTCAAAGAGTCTTTTTTGTGATACATCCAAAAAATAACCTATCATAAGGATTTTATTTTCTGTTTTATCTCGTAAAAATGTAAAGAACATATCTATAGGTTTTAGGCTGTTGTTTGAACTGTTTATCTTAAAAGATAGTTTATGGTTTTTCTCTTTGCTAAGTAGGTAAGAATCAACTTTCAAAAAGAGTTCTTTTATATCATTTTTATCTACAAAATCAGTGATATTGGTACTGTTTTGTAGTAAATCTTCTTTTTTATATCCAAGGAGTTCAACGACATTTGTAGATATATCTAGTAAAGTTGGTGTAAAGCTAACTTCTATAACAAAGTTCACAGCACTACCACTGATAGTTTCACTGACACTCATCCATGGCGACATATCTGACTTATTTATAACACGCATTTTTTTCCTAAATACTCTTATTCTTAAAAGTAGTATCGAGTATTTGAAAAAAAGATTTAGCTATTTAACACATTTGCCAACTTTTCTATAGCATTTTCAAGTTTTTCTCGTGTTTTGTAGTAAAAAGGTAACACTGACTTATCTGAAAGATGTATAAAGATAGCCCACTTTTTAGCCTCGATGCCACTATCTTCTGTATCGTACCACTCTAAAGAGATTTGGGTTAGCTCATCCCCATGTCCTGTTGGTATCATCGCAGCTGGGTATAGTTGTCTTATCGCTTCTTTTTCAAACTTTTGATCTTCAAACTCGATAATCACTTAAGCCCTCCCCAGTTTTTAGCGATACTCACACTACACTTCAAAGGAACGCTAAGTTTATAAATCTCTTCCATGATAACCCTAGCCTTATCAGCAAAACTCTCAGCCAACTCTTCTTTTACTTCAAAGATAAGTTCATCATGGATTTGTAACAACATGATTCCCTCAGATGTGTCTAACTCTTTGTCTATCTTGTTCATGGATAGTTTCATAAGGTCAGCGGCTGATCCTTGAAAAACTGTGTTTACACTTTCTCTCTCAAAACTAGCTTTTTCAAAAGCATT
>JAUTBQ010154287.1:0-13542 GCA_032361185.1 Lepetodrilus ovalis | reverse complement strand
CTCTCTCTCTCTCTCTCTCTCTCTCTCTCTCTCTCTCTCTCTCTCTCTCTCTCTCTCTCTCTTTCTCTTTCTTTCTCTCTCTCTTTCTCTCTCTCTTTCTCTCCCTCTCTCTCTATCCCTCTCTTTCTCTCTTTCATATCTTTCCTTTTTCTCCTTTCCTCTCTCTTTCTCTCTTTCTCTTTCCTATATCTTTTCTTTTTTCTCTCTTTCTTTCTTTCCTATCTCCTCTCTCCTCTTTTCTTTCTCTCTCTCTATCTCTCTTTTCTCTCTCTCGTGTCATCAGCCATATAAACTCAAATAAAATTTCTGACAAATGGATTCTATTGGATGTCTGTACTGTTTTTAACAAACTATTTTGTCAATTTCTATGGTGTGAACAACATTTTCTATGTAGATTTCTTCCACAACCATGAAATTTACGCAAATTCAGAAAAGTTAATTTAAGTTGTGCTTGATGGAGTGCTGTTGTGGAATTCAGATCAATTATACATACATTACAACAACATTGGCATTGATAAGGGGCCAAAATCTATAAGAATATTTGGAATTTTCACCACAAAATCGTAAAAGTAAGAACTTTTTCTACAACTTAACTGAATGAATAATGATGAAGCTGTGACTTGGTGGTAATTAAAGCAATAATAAAAAGGCAGAGTTTCTATTAAAGAGGACAAGCCAGCACATGTAGTTCAGATCCTGATGGATATGTTCAAGACATAATCTTGTAAGGTTTCCCAGTCACCTCTGTTGCATAGTGGTTAGAGCATCGGCCTGAAGAGCGGTAGATCATTGCATAGGTTTGGGGCCTGGCACATTATACAAAAAGACATTAAGATATGTTACTTGTTGTTTACCAACTTAGCACTTAGCATTAACGTTGTTTGGGGTACTTTTTTATGTGTAAACACTATGAGGAAACCATGGATGTGGAGTTCATGCTATAAAAATGTTTTTATTGTTATTATTGATTATTAATGACTGCTTACCTTGACCTATGGGTGAGATATTCCCGCTGCGACGTTAAGCAATAATTCAATCAATTAACTTGACATTGGTCAGTATTGTATCTGAGCGGGTATTCCTGGTTTAACTGTTGCATTATATTCCATTAGCTAGCACCACCAGTTGGTGGAAATTCCACCAAGCTGAGCATGTACATACAAAACATGCTAACCTTGATAGGAATAAAAGAATTTTGAAAGTGGTTCTATTTCTCCAAGTCACGCGATCCAAGCTATCTAATGTTTGTCTACATCCCAGTACATCAGTCTTTCTTTTAACTTTTTTATTTTTTATCGTAGCTTTACCAAGTTTCAATCTGATTAAATACCAAATTCATCTTGGGTAAGATTCTGCCCAGGTAGATGTTTCAAATACTGTATATATGCATGTATATTGTGATGTCTACTCCGGCGTTGTGTTTTTGCGTTGGTTGTGGGAGTCTTTTCTAGCCAATTGCATTAGGAATGCCTACATCTATCATGCAAGCCAAATACTGTCTTTAAAAAGCTGGAAATATGCCGATGGTTTTTCCGCTGGTAACTGCTTGCAGTATTCACAACATTGAAACATTGACACTCTGCTTGTTGTTAATGTCAAACCATGATAACATTGTATCCTATCTTTAGAATTTCATTTGATATATATATTCTGATAGTAATTCTTTATTTATTTATATTTGAGGGGTAGATTCTTTGATCCAGTGGCATGGAGGTACATGCACCATTACTTCCAAATACATTGTGTTCTTTTTGCCAACAGTTCTTGAAGGAAAATGTAGATAATGTATTTTTTTTCATATTTGTTTGTTTTGGACATGTATTCTGCCAGCTTTTCATCCTGGGTTACGAATCCTGTGCCATGGGAATAAGGAGAACATGATATCGTTGTTCTATATCGGATCTTTCCCAGACTGGGTTTAGGAGTCCTTTGTAAACTAAGGACAAGGGACCAGGGTCCCGTTCCCCCAAATGCTCGTAACTCCTGTAAGTTAGCATGGAGTTATGACTTGTGTAGCGCAACGATTGTTTGTTGAACGATGGCCTGGGCACTGTTGAATGGAGTTCTTGTATCCAGCAAAAGATCATAGCACTCTTTTAGTGATCAGTGAGAAAGAAAGCTGGGAGAGTACTGTGGTTTCTTATACTTAGTGGATACGAAAGCTTCATGAATGACTGACCTGGGTCCTGTTGATAACGATTGTGCATCAAGAGTTGTATCTTAGTATGATGACAAGGGTAGCTCTACAATAATTCTGATCACTGCATTATGTACTCAACATCATAAATTATGGGTCGAGATCTTGTGTGGAAACTTTCTACCAATGTTCATATAAATGGTTTGACAGATTTGTCTTTTTTTGAATCTTTCTCTCTTCCCATCTCCCCAATTTCCTCGAAACAAACTTTGAGTTTGAGATTTTGCTCAACTGTTATTTATACAATTGACTCAGGTCGGTAACTTGAATAAAAACTCAAACCCAGCTGAAAATGTCCTCATTATAGCAGTGAGAGAAATCTCAGCTGAGCAAAATCTCAAACTCAAAGTTGGTTTTGAGAAAACTGGTCCTGGTGCCATTATTCTTCCAATATGTCTGCTAGTTCTTGAAGAGTACCTGCAGCCTGCAGACATTGGTAAAATAATACAAAGCTAAATTTATTTGACCAAAAAGGCTACTGGACCTTAATTAATTTTGTTGAGCATAAACCTGTCCCAGATGTTATTCTGACTGTCTTTGTTTCCAGTCTGGCTTGAGGATCCCGTGGGAGACGAAGGAGGACCTGATCACGGCGTTCAAGCTGCTGGTGTCGCACTTCTGGGACGGTGTGGAGTCGTGTGGAGGACTCACTGACCCTCACTGTGTTCCTCTCCTCCAGAACCTGGTGCAGCTCCTCAAGTCTCAGCTCAGGTCAGTCCTCAGAGGGGCGGGTGGTCTTCAGATGGAGGGGTGGGTGGTCTTCAGATGGAGGGGTGGGTGGTCCTCGGGTGGAGGGGCGGGTGGTCCTCAGATGGAGGGGCAGGTGGTCCTCAGATGGAGGGATGCGTGGTCCTCAAATGGATGGGCGGGTGGCCTCAGACAGAGCGGTGTGTGGTCCTCAGACGGAGGGGTGGGTGGTAGCGCAGTGGTAGAACGCTTGGACTTAGATACCGGCACCAATGTTCGCGAAAGTTCCCTTTCTGACGTGATAGAATGCTCTGTCTGTTCTGTGGCAATGCAGTTATCATCCTTGGTCTGAGACTAAAGTCCCACGTTTAAATCCTGTCCTGGGGCCTGTTGCATGACACTCTTGTAGGCTACAACTCTTTCTATTGTGGCGGGAGCCCAGTTACAACTATTGATTGTAATGCTACAAGAACGTTGTGCAACAGGCCCCTGGTAAATAGACGTCAATGTTTGCGAAATTTACCTTTTTGACGTGTTCATGAAAGGTGTGCTGTCTATACCACAACAATGCAGTTATGATCCTTAGTTTGTCAGTGCCACATTCAGCACTATGAATGTTGCGGGTTTGCTCCTGCCCTGTAAGTGAAAGAATCTTGGAAGCGGAACTAAACCCCAGTAAAAATTAAATATAATAAAAAATGGAAACCGTGACATTTTGGATCGTGTGATCAATCTATAGTTAGGCATATCTGCTGTTTGGTTTAAACATCTTTACTCAAAACAAATGAATGAAGATTGGTAATAAGCTGTAGAGCTTATTTTTATACCGCTCCTCAATATACAGTTTAATGCTTAGGTCAAGTTCTGGTATGGTTGCACTCAAACCCAGTCAAAATGGTAATGACGACCAGATTAACAGCATTGGGTGCCTCAAGTGTAGGGTAGCAGGATTATATCCCCCCGATAGCTTCGACACATACCTATCATATTGGGCATGAAATTGAATTGATCGATAGGATGAATATTTCAAATCCGCTTTCCTTCGTATGGCTGAAATTCCCCCCTTTTTGACACGAGACGTTATCCAGTGCGACTTTTGTTTTGTTTTGTTCTGATTTCAACATGTCACAGGCCATTTGGATTCCACTTGCACAATAGGTGTCGCCGGTTACCAAATTATTACGTACGCCATTATTATGATATGTCTAGAATTGTTTCCGGATTATAGTGAAAAAAATGCTAACTACAGGGTCGCGAACCAAACTCAAGTACAGTTTAGATATCTTCCCTGCAGTTATCAAAAGACGATAGAATTTGTCCATTCTGCTCTGGTAGTGTTCCAAGCATTCACTCTTTTCACCGTAGACTTGTCAATTCAGTGCCTTTAATTGGTAGGACATTCTCCAGTGCACTATGTATTGTTGGTGTATCTTAAGAAAGGTTCATGAAAGGGAGCTAATTAGCGCAAACCAAGATTCAGGCAACAATTGAAAAGGATATGACTTCAGATTTCATGCTTAACCTCTGAGAAAAAATTCGAGTTGTGAAAACATTTTACCTTGTGGTAGAAAGGCAATAAATTGGCAATTGTGTAAGGGAGTCATATTTGAGATGTTTTATTATGGTCATAACTCGCCATGGCAGCTTTTGTCGGAAAGCTAGTATTAACATGTATGCTTACCAGAGGTGGATAATCTTATATTGAATGAAAACATCTTGCAGAGTCGCACCCAATTCAATTATTCTAACTCGATGCATCAATTGCTGAAAATTATCCAGGAGTTTTTCTTTGGATTCAGCGGCAGTAATATGATGTATCTGATATGTCAAGTTGGACCAGTTTATTAAAATTCAAGACAAAAAATTATAATTGCATTCCTAGAGAATCAGAAGAGTTATGATAAAATATCTGTGATAACGTAACTAGAATTTATGTATTTAGTCATTGTTCTAACAGATCATTAAATAAAATGTATTTGTTTGATTTTTGAGGCCATACATATTTTAACATCTTAGTTCATTACTTATATTAATCGTTCTTTATATTCACAATTCATTGTTTGACAAAATTCTGATGACAACTGGATTATATTCTATGATATGCTAACTTCCGAGAAGCAAAAACAATAGAGCAAACATAGAATCCTTGATAAGTGGATATTAAAATTGATCTAATTGGTTCCTGAAAAGCTTTTGAATTTGCTCTTCAGGATATCCTTTCACAAAGCTCTTTTATCCACTATGACACCATAGCACCCTCATGCATTAGCTATCGGCAAAGAGAGTGCTATGGTCTCTTAGTGGATAAGAGAGGTTCGTGAAAGGATACCCTGGTAGATACAGTAACCATTCTACTAACTTCCGAGTGTACGTTGCACGTAGTAGTTTCTGAATAGAGACACGAAATGCCCTGGGCATCGGTCGATCTGTCAAGTTTGAGGCCTTGCTTCATTTTACACACAGATGCTGGAATATCGCAGCGAGTTCTTGATCTTACAGATACAAGCATCACATGCTTCATTGTCCATGGTTAATGTTTTTTCTTGTCCGTTTAATGTTGGTTTCCAAGCAATGATGGACCGTCCCTCCATGCCTTCTGTGTTAGATCCTGTAGGAGTGATACAGCCCTCTCTGTACCCCTTTACAAAGCTATCTTAGCTAATGAGCAACCATAGTGCTCTCGTAGCGATATCTTAACAGATGCCGATCCAATACTTATAAGAGGGTTATGCTTGCATAAGATACGACACACATCGTTGCAAACGGGCAAAATATTCCCGCAGCACGTTAAACTCCTTAATCACCCACTCGCTGGATATGACACCTTAGTGAAACGGGTCCCTGAAGATTTTTACCGTTGCTTTCAACTTTTTACCCAAATTCAGAGTGCTTCTGTTATCTATCAAGTTTAAAGAAATGGCAATGGACTTGTAATCTGACCAATGTGAACAACTTGTTCAGCTGTATTTTCTTTCATTACTGCTTTATTATTCCAAGATAGCTATAGCATAGAAGAAGATTAGTAATGTAGCAGGCAAAATGGAAACATCCCGTAAGAGAAGTCAAGTGTATATTTGACCATTTGGTGAATTTTTGAATGCAGATACCGTAGGGTATGTGGATAAATACTGCAGTTCATTATTGACAAATAAAGAAATAATGTTCTTCTGATCCTCATTTTGTTTCTTGTGAAGCATTAAGTTGAATGCAGATAGGGTATGTGGATAAATACTGTGTTTCATTATTGACAAATAAAGAAATAATATTCTTCTGATCCTCTTTCTATTTCATGTGAAGCATTGAATGCAGATGGGAGTATTTTGATAAATACTGCACTTTATTATTGACAAGCAAATAAATTATTTTCTTATGGTCCTCTTTGTTCTTGTGAAGCATTGATACTTACTTAAACCTCTGGGTTCTTTGTAGGTGGGATGATGCGTGTTCAACATGTAGGAAAATATTGGAATCGAACCCAGCCTTGATCGACATCTGGCTGACGGCTGCTGATCTTTATGGTGCTTGCAAAGAGCTGGAAGGGGCTCGTCATGTAAGTAAACCTTGTTGTTTTGCGACTTTGTGTCTAATTTTGTTAGCATTTTTAATATACTAATCTATATTATTATTGAAACAAAATATGCTACTTTCCTAATGACAGGTCAGTGATTTATATTGAACCATTTGGTGGCATTGTGTGGGAGATTTCCCCTCCAAATGACACAAATTGCAGGATACGTGTTTAGACAACCACGATACGTGTTCGACAACCACGTGGCGGTTGTTACCACAGACAACATGAACAGGAAGTGAGACAGGAATTGTCACGTCGCTTTTGTCCTGTTGACACTAAGAGGTGCCATCGGCTCGCAAACGGTTAAATATATCTGGCTTTTCACCATCCTCTGAGCATATGTAACATGGTTTGCATATTGCTACTTTTAGTGATGTCAGATTTGTTTATTTGCTGTTTTGTTTTCTCAGTTTAGAAAGTTTGAACATTTGGTATCGTTTGAAACTTGTGATTTTCTCAGCTGCATGTTTTGGACTTTTCAGAAAAATTAACATATAAGGTGTGTTTAACACATGTAAGCCTATCCTGAAAAAGAAAATCGTAATTTTAATAGTTGTGGATATTGGAATAATTATGTTTTTAGCTTTTCGTTGTACAGGTTTTGTGTCACAGTTAGAGGGCAATAACATGAATGTCTTGAAATTGTTCTGAAAGGTTATGAATGTCAATAAATTAATATTTTTGGTTTCATCTATTTTTGAAATACTTGCTTTCTAGGTGTTCAATGAAGCAATAACAGCTCACCCTTTCTCTGCCAAGTTACATTTCTACCTGGTCAACCTTGAAATATCTCAGGTGAGTCTTGTTTGTTAACCCCTTCTCTGTCAACAACCAGATGTATTTGTGAGATTGAATTGTCACACAGGTGTTATTGTTTACATAAATAACATTATGAATGAATTGCTGGTTATCACTGTCAAACTTGTCATGAAAATATCATATGCATATTTATTGATATACAGTGGACCCCCCTTTATCCGTACTTCGGATATCCAGTTAGCTCACTATCAGCACGGTTTTTACTGGGAACCATATATCAGTCTTCCTATATAAAATGATTCAAACATCCGGAAATCCAGTTATTCGCAACCGTCCGGATAAAATGGGGTCGACTGTATAACCCATCATGAAAGGGATATAGTATCACTTAAAGGGTTAATGTGTCAATTTCACTTCCACGATGTATATCACCTATGATATTATATTATATTATATATATATGATATTATATCATAGCAAATGGGTGAAAGATTCCCCGCAACGATATTACCATAATCAGTGACTCACCTATGATATCTAGCATTAAGTATCCAGTAATCTCAATCGCTTTACATTATCTGTAATCAAAGATTCCCTGATCTGGAAACATCTTTGATGACAGGGATTTCGTCAGATTGTTCACACTTCCACACATGCACCGCGTACATGTATTTAACCCCTGCAACTCGCATACATGTATTTAACCCCTGCAACTCGGGAGCCGATACTCTGACGCTGTCCAATTTCAATCCCATCATGTCTCGCATTTCTGTGACTGCGAATAAATCAGTGCGAGCCTCGTCGTTGACACGAGTTTTCAGTGTGGGTGGCACGCACATTAATTCTGCGAATGATATGCTGTCTTATCGGTGTGAAGATTAAATGGGTTTTGTATGCGTTAAGTAAGACAAACTCGGAGATTGTGGTCCTTGCCTTGATAAACTCAATCCGTGGCTGATGTTCATCTCAGACACACAGGAGTCGTTCACTTACACAGCAGGAGAAAATTGGTGTCTTTTATTTTCTTAAATTATTGTCAAATTTTTAAAGATAAATGATTGCTCTTAAATTGGACTGATTTTTCAGGATAAGAAAATGTTTCAATTTTTCTGTCATCAATCATAGCTGTATCTTTATATAGTTTTATCTTTTATCATCTATAGTTACGCAAGTTAATATTTAAAGGTTGATTGTCGCAAATGGGTGAAAGATTCCTGCAGCGATGTTAAAATCCATAATCACTCACTCATTTAAGGGTTGAAGAATTTCATATGCTACTTTAATATTGTATCACACCAATTAGTAGAATAGGTATACAGGATTCGCAATTAACACTCGCCCGCCCGCCCGGGCCATTTCTCCCAATACTAAAGATATCCTAAGGGCGAGTAGAAATTCATCACATTTGTTATTTGTATCAGTATTCCGTCGAGTAAGTTTTAAAGTTAATTTCTATGATTAATATGTTGGCCAGTCGTACAAGATAAATCTGTCCTAAAGTAAGAATCATTGCATATTGATGAAAGATTCCTACCGTGATGTAAAACAATAACTCTCGCTCACCATAAGTACAATATTTTTGTTAGAAGTGAAACGGAACCTTTGAACGAAGAGGCTGTCAGGAGTTTTGTCATGCCTACCACAGACAGGATATGGTAATTGAATGATTACAGAACAATCGTCATGTTTGCATGTTGTGGCCTATTTTATTTATTTGTTAACTGCGGATTTGATAAGGGGGGAGGGGTTGCCTTGTTGAGGTAACCCACAGGTTTGACAGTGCATGGGAAATGGGGGGTGGGAAGGTTAGGGTTGGGGGAGGGGGTTGGGGGGAGGTCTTCTTGAGGTAACCTACAGCGAGATAGATAGCTAGTCTCGTCTAACCTGACCACGGCTGTGATCTCCATGTCTCTCTCTCTACACAGGGGAGTGCCGACAAGGCTCTCGAGCTACTGGAACAATTTGTCATCAGACACTTTGATGTGGACACCAAGGATCCCCAGGCATCGGATCCAAACAAGCTTTTCTGGTATACACCGCTCTGTCCGCTGCACTATCTCTCAGAGAGAAACACAAACCACTTGAAGTGGGGTAGACAGCGTACTTACTGCTAGCTTGTCTGGCAGCTGGGAATGTGGGAAGTAGTCGCTCTGTATGGATGAGGAAATGTAATGTTTTGTCAGGTGGTCGGGCTTTTTAAATAAAAGTCTAGTATAATTAATTAGTGGTGACCGTTGATTTGCACGTTTCTTTTTTGTTGTGGTCGTGGCGAATTAGTTAAAGATTCTTGTGGTGAAATCTTTAGAATTAAGTCAAATCAAATTTTGTTTCGAATTTAAATTCTTGATAATTTGCAAGTTTCAATTTCACTTTTCATCTTTTAACTATTGTAAGGCATTAATTCTGTGAATTTTTCCAGAAATTCTTAGATAACTTTGTGTTTTGTTTGAAAATCATAACGTGGAAGCAGAAGCCTTTCCTGTCAGATGTGCTTGTGATCACTGCTATGTTTTCTGTGCTCTGCGGTAAATTGTGTACTATAGTACTTTAATAAAAAGAATTCTCTGCTTTTCCCAATAAAGATCATTAGGAATATGAGTTTTAGAAATGAAACAACTATTTCACGCATATAGACTTGCACGTGAAATTTACACATGCTTGTTTATTGACCTTGGCAAAGACTTTTGAAACATTTTATTTCAATTAAAAAAAATATTAATAATTTTGTCAGCATTTTTGGAGAATTTACCTGCAAATATCTTTTTTAATTTTAAAAAACCCAAATGTTTATGAAATTGTTTCCAAAGTGTTTGGCAATAACAAACTTGTTCGTAGTAACATTTCTACACATTTTAATATGTATCGTGAGTGATTTTATTACATTTTTAAGAGGATTCCTCAACGTTCTTTCCATTAGCACTTTATTGGGTCTTCCTGCACCCTTCGAGAGTAAGGCACCGGTACTGAGAGTGGAGGTGACCCCAGGGTACATAGAGGAAAACAGGCTCTACTACTGGCTGATTTACAGGTATGTGGGTGTGTCAGACAACCTTAATGATTAATGTGAAGGTCTTTGACTTTCCCCATGTACACACTGACTTTGATTTTGAAGGGGTCAACATCTGTGGGCTACTGGTATTTATTGTGTCATAGTTATCCACAAGACCTCTAGAGACTGGTGTTTATTGTGTCATAGGTATCCATACGACCTGTAGAGACTGGTGTTTATTGTGTCATAGTTATCCACAAGACCTGTAGACTGGTGTTTATTGTGTCATAGTTATCCACAAGACCTCTAGAGACTGGTGTTTATTGTGCTGTAGATATCCACACAACCGTCTCTAGAGACTGGTATTTATTGTGTTGTAGCTATCCAAAAGACAGTCACTTACATCCACAAGACAAACCTCTAGAGACTGGTATTCACTGTGTTATAGCTATCCACAAGGCAGTTGCTTTTGATATTCACTGTGTCATAGTTGTCCACAAAACAGGCCCCAAGATTACGAAACTTTCTGAGTACGATCTCATACTCAACTCAGAAATTTGTTCATAAAATGTCATGTGACGTCATAGCCGTCATAGTCTTGGGCTATGACGTCACATGACGTTTTATGAACAAAACACTGAGTTGAGCATGAGATCGTACTCGAGAGAGTTTCGTAATCTTGGGGCCAGGTGTTTGAGACATTTAACCATCCACCTACTGAAGACAACAAAATGTTCCACAGAGCAGAGATTTGGATAAACCCAGCAGATACAAGTGTTAATAAGAACAATGACTGTTGTGCATGTACTCGCAAGTTTGTGTTGACAACAAAAACATAAACCTAGATTCAGTCGAGCAACTTTTACAAATGTTACAATGATTTAAAAATAAAACAGCAAGTGACAAGTTATACCATGTCCACTTGTACAGAGATGAACACTGCGAACAGAGATAACGCATATCTTTCATAAAGCGATGACACCCAATGCTTGAGAGATTCGGCCACAGCAGGTGACTACCTTTTGTCTGACCTTATGATTCCGTGACCTGACCTCCCACACATTTCGACCTTTGTTACATGCAAATTACTATCTCCTTATCTAAAGAGCTCTGGTGAGTGACAGGAGAGTGTGCCTGTGGGTGAGCCGTGGGTGAGCTGTGGGTGAGCCGTGGGTGAGCTGTGGGTGAGCGGAACTGGGGGAAAGTCTTGGTGTTTGTCCCTATGCAGGGGCAGCAGACAGGAACATTGGTGTGAAAAGGATGGAAGAATTCCGGGTCTGTCACCTCGCCCCGTCATCCGAGCTCTTCAGTGTTGAAGTAGCCGAAGCTCTTTCATAAGTCTACATTAAATAACAACCTTATCCATATGCCAGTGTCTGGATACCGTAAGCTAATCCGAAAACCATGTAAGACAAACCTTTGGTTTAATTTGAAATCGGAGATCCATAAATTGACGGGCGATTTCTCGTGTGACGTTAAGTTTTCATACGTACGCCAAGGTTTCAAGTTAAAGTGACGTGCAGTCAGAATGGTTTGTCAGTGATGAAGTGTAATATTTTATCCAGAAAGTATATGCCGTAGGATTTCTTTATCACCCTTCACATTTTACGAATGACGTTTCATGAACATGTCCACTGACTTTGCAGTTCCTACAAATATTATGGCCTCCTGTGGAGACGAGAACAAAGACTCTCTTTGGAATCTTAAACCATTGAAATAATGGGTAGTCCTATGTGACCATACCTATTTGTCTCCTGAGGATATTTAACCTAGCATGAAATATGTCTGCCTCCACTTTGACTTTATTATTAGTCCTTGTGGTCCTATGTCAATCTCAGCATGCCGTGGTATACACACAGAGCTGTAGTGTTGGGTATACTCAGCATACATGCCCCTGAAAGGATGTGGGGAAAAAAGGCAGATTGTGAGTTGTCCACTCATTTCATCGGACATGTTTACACTGGGTCGTGTCCGAGTCTCACCGTACCCGACCACACAATGACCAACGAACCAGGAAATGGCCTGGCAATAACGGGTAGTGTTTGCCTCCTAACACTTGTCTGAATACACCAGTGTTCCCATGCTGCTGGACCCAACAGCGCTAATCCTCCAGGAATCGGTGTCCCCTTGTGATGACAAGTGTCTGCTGACTAGTATATCACTGCTGTCTTGTATATCACAGGAAGGTGATGCTGGCCTAGAAGCTGGGCTGTCTACAATAGTGCACAAATTGTTGAGGTCATGGATCAAAAATAGTTAAATTATTGAGGCAGAGCAGGGGAATATGTCTCTAACAGTGCATAAATTATGGAGGTCTAGAAGATGGTTGTTTTTACAATAGTGCACTAATTGTAGAGGTCTTATGTCTACAGCAGTGCAATTGTTGCTGAGGTCTAGAATGTGGATGTCTTTACAACAGCGCACAAATTGTAGAGGTCTTATGTCTACAGTAGTGCACACATTGTTGAGGTCCAGCATGCAAATACGTCTACAACAGTACATTGATATTGTAGTGTCTAGAAGATGGTTATATTTATAACAGAACACATATTATGGAAAATCGTGGAAGTCTAGAAGGCGGCATTGTCTACATATTTAAAGTGTGTAAATTACGGAGGTCTGCCAAGCAGCTATTTTCACAACAGTGCACAATTTCATCTTCTTACCTGCTGAGAAACCTCACTGACAGAACTATTTAAGCTAATTACGATTTGTTTGATTGTTTGCTGTAGATCAGGACGGATAGGAAACTCAATTTGTTTATATACATTTCATTTGTATTTGTGTAGAAAATGTCCAAGTTACACAAGGAACATCTCCTAACACCTGCTTCTTTAGAGGCGGTGTAAGTGAGACAGATAGCATGGTTAGGCAAGTGAAAGGCATCGCGGCAGTATAAACATGCCATGATAATGGGAAGTTAATTGTCAGAGATGGTTACCTATTTACCCATTCCTGAGAATTTAGCTGGCATTGCCGGAATATATTGCAGAGAAGTGTTTTCATTGCATGTTTTTTTGACGTTTTTTTTATTGCAAGGATAAATCTTCCAGCAATATAGAAGACATAAAATAAAATTGATTCTCACGAGCATGGGAAATGGGTCGTATTTCTCTAACATTGGGCGGTGATTTAACTTTAAAGGAACCATAGCCGACAGATAATTTTACTTAAATTATTCCAGAACACTCTTAATTTCATTGACATTTCTCATGAGCATATACCAGTTATACAATTTATGCGTCTTCCTAGTAGAACACGTGGGACGGGATGTAGCGCAGTGGTAGAACGTTGGACTTCGGAGCAAAGGGTACCGAGTTAAAATCCCGCCCCACGGGG
>JAUTBQ010154276.1:0-13542 GCA_032361185.1 Lepetodrilus ovalis | reverse complement strand
CTCCTGCCCTAAACTGACAAGTCGTGATGTTAGTGAAAGATTCTAGAAAGCAACTATAAACCCCATTACAAAAAAAAGAAAAGAAAAAAAAAACCTAACGTATCCAGGAATGGAAATTAACGCTAGTGCGCTAGCTCGGGCCATTTCTCTCAATGTTAAAGGTATTCAAAGGGCTAGTAGAAATTCATGTGTTTTTTTATAAGCTTTTGTTATTTGTATCACTATTCATGCTATTAAATTTTATTGGTAAGTTTCCATCTCTGCCTAACTGACATCTCTCCACTATGTCCAGGGTGTGGCAGCGCGGCGGCAGGGTGGATGTAGCTGAGACTGGGATGGGCCTGCACATCGCTCGCTGTGGCACTATGGGGGAGACAGAGGAGGTGGATTCAGGGGTGTATCACGAGCGGCAGATCAAGGAACTGTGTGCTATGCATGCACTCAATAACCTCTTCCAACAAAAAAATGCATTCACAAAAAAGGACTTAGATGAGATTTGTACAAAGTAATTTGTTTTCTAGTTTTACTATGTTTACTACATTATTATTATACACAATTTCTCAGATTTAGTTTGATTACCGGTAAGATAATTATAGACATAAATTATCTATCTTTTCTAATTGATGTAAATTTCTTATTGAAAATATAATATTTGGTTGAAGATCAACAAGCCAATAATCATCAGCTAATGATATTATTTGTTCACATATCAAATATTGAAAACATTTTGAATATTCAATATTATATCATAATGTTTGGTGAGTGATAAGCTTGCTCCTCAGTTTGGAGATGCGTTGTATACATTGCCTGTAGCCAGGACAACAGTGTAGGCCATGTTGAAGTTAAGCAGTTTGTTCCCCCACAGACTGTCGCCGTCGAGTTTCATCAATCCACATCGCAGCATGCTGGGCCTCGGGAACTATGACGTGAACGTCATCATGGCAGCACTTCAGCGAAAAGGCTATGACACCATCTGGTTTGACAAGAGAAAGTGAGTAGATTGGTAGACCCTTCCTGTTGTCTGGGTATCATCTCAGACCAGTCTGGGCATGAACTGTATAGGACTTTCCGAAAAGTCTAGTTGTGCCCGAGTTACTTCATTTGAATTACCTCTCCCTTTCTGAAGTCTAGCACTTCCACCTAGTACTTGAAGTTGAGAGCTAATCTTGTTATTAGTTTTATGCAACATTGTGGAAATAGCATACACTGGCAAACTTGTTATATGCGAGAATCTAAAAAAAATGTTAGTAACATTAACTATACAAAGCATATCGTAGCATATTGTAACAATGTAAACTGTTTCGTGATATATTACTGATATTAGTAGAAACACAACAACTTACGATGTTATGATAACCATTTGAGCAACTGGCTGTCTTGGTTGTTTGCATACTACCAAGTATTTGAACGCCTTTCGCTAGAGGAGAATACATACGTTGGATAATGTCTTGTTTTTATCCAACAGTTACAATAATTAGGCTGCTCAGCTCTGATATACACATTTTCTAGAAATCATGTTTAAAATCCGTAGTTTTAACACTGTTTGTATTCATGTTGTCGAGATTTACTATGATCCAATAACGGGAGATCATTCTATCGAAAATGTTCAGGGGAGTTAGCAAATATTTTTCGGGAAGTCCAATAGCGTTAGCAGGTATTGTAAATGATCTTGAATGGTCTGCGTTGTTGTGAGTCCAGTGTTTGCAGTAGCTAACTTGATCTATGAATGATTACAACAAGCAATAGATAGAGCTTAGATTGTAACACTGCTGAACAGACTGAATGTATTTGTAAATCTTTGTGATTCACTAGTTTAACATTGCTGTGACATTACCTTTTCTTGATGCGTATTTCAGAACCATCGACTGTTTAAAGCTGGAGAACATCATGGGCTTCATCCTCAATATTCCAACAGACTATAAGTGGGGCTTTGTGCGGCTGCCCATCCACAGGAAACACTGGATCTCGGTGCGGAAAGTTCACGAGCAATACCTGAACCTGGACTCCAAGCTGGACTGTCCGGAGCTGATCGGAGACGAGACTGCGGTCAAGGAGTTCCTGCAGGACCAGCTGGAGGACGGGGACAAGGAGCTGTTGCTCGTGGTGACGGAGGACGTGGGGGACTCCGGTGCGTGGAAGACCACCTCGTATGACCCCACAGGTGTGAAAGAGAAGCCGGGCATGTTTCCACCACAAGTAATCATGCACACAAACATGACAAACGGACCTCTCAATTCTATGTATCAGGAAAAAGACAACATCATTCAATAGTGTTGTGATTTCAAATGGAACGAAGACTCTTATGCTCATTCTTCAACACAGGGTTCACAGACGGAACATAGTTACGGTTACCACGGTTACATTCATGCATGGAGATGTAAAAGTGATGTTAGTCCAGTATTCTTTTGCAGCTTTTTTTTATAATTTGCTCTCAAATTTTATTCACATATTCTCTAACTGGATCTCAGTATGAAAAAGAAATAGTATTATTACAGAAGCAATTAGATTATTATTATTTTTAGTAGCTGAGTTATTACATTGACAACATTCTGTCTATAGCCAGGTATTGGGCGTGCCTGTGTAAACGGCTTAGTTAATGGCAACCTTAGCTTCATGCCTAGCCATGGTGTAGTCTATGGTATAGTCTATGGCTAGCTTAGCCGTAGTACAGTCTGTGGCTAGGACTGGAAACAAGGTTACTTTAGAGTTACACAGTCTCGTACAGAACAGCCCTAGGTCATAGACGGCATCGATGTCCAGCAGTTGACAATCTACGTACATTCCTGCAACTTTCCATCGTTACCCCGTTACTTTCCCTGTTATTTTCCCCTGTTGCGATTCGAGATCATTGTGAATGATCATTCATTGAGGAGTTTGTGATCATTACATGGAATGCAAGTCTGAGGTGTATCATGGCGTATGGAGATTACATGTACACACATATGCCAGTAGATGGCGCTACCATACAGCCTGGTTTACCTCTTGGAGGATTCCTAGCGGCTGTATATGATCGGAAATACTGAACGATAATCATGAAAGTTCTTTCAAGTTCAAAATTATGATTTCCTTTTGATTTGCTTTCCCATTAGATTTACTTTGCCATTGGATGTGGATTTGTATGAAATATTTTAATGTTTTACTGTATATGAAAACTGACATTGGTTTATTGTGTCATTCATTGCTCATTGCATCATAATATTTGTGACTTTTATAAACTTTTTGTAAATATGGAATGTTTAGTATTTTAGTCAGATTTCTTTAATTCTTTATGGAAAACACAGATTTTGTTATTATGCAATTTCCCAACAGTAAACACTGTGCTATTTGTATTGTTTTATGTTATATTAACTAATAATAATGATGCAGTGCTGAAGCAGCTAAGATTGTTAATAATTTGAATATGTGATAATTGGTGTGTCGTGCTTCAATGCAGTGTTTGTTACTGTTGTTGTTTATGTATTGAGTCGTTACGTTCTCCCTGACCCCGGGGACTGACCCCAGTGGGGAGACCTCGAGTGTGGGTCAGTGGAGATCTACAGGAAATAACACGTTACCAGCCAGCCTGTGTATACCTTGAAGCCAGGTCACCAACAATGATGTACAAGAAACCTGTAGTAGCATTTTTCCTGTGCATTTGTACATAGTAATTTTGGGCAACAGTAATTCAAAATTTTGCTTACTTTCATTTTCAATTTGTAATAAAACTATCTTATTTTTTAACCATTGGTCTGTTGGTCACTGTGATGGAAGTTTCCATAAAGAAGTAACACCATCCATATACACATATGTTGCATTGCTATTCTGTACTGTAGGCCAGTTTCTTCTATGTGTACAGCAGTTGTATTGTTCATGTTACTTACGTAATATGCATCGCCCGGTGTAAGTGATCAACTACTCGTGAGATGAAATCTACTATTTACACCAGAAGCATCCATGTTTGTGTCTCTGTGACGTATCGTGATTGTCGACGTTGCCATAGGTCTAGCCAGCAGCATGTTTTGTTGTTCTGTTGTAGGAATGATCTGCTGCGCTGTTTTTGAACTCACTTTCATTTCATTTCATTTTCATCATTGTTCTAATATATTTCACCTCTGAAGTATTCTAGTGTGTATTGATATAAGTTTTTACGAGTCTTTTAACGGTAACACATGTTTCATGTTATATATTAATTAATAGTTTTTTAACAATAACAGACTCATTAATGTCACATAACAATGACAGTAAATGTTATCACATCTCAATTATTATTCCAATCAAGACTGGAGCACATTCTTTATTATTATGCAATTAGCATGATTAGTTGAAGCAACATTTTTAACGGGTTTCCATGGTTACTATCATTGATCTGTGTCTATGACACCTGAGCTATAGCAACTGCAGCATCATGAGAACAAGTGACATATTTTAGATTTGAAATGTAATATATTTTAAGGAGAAACCACATTTTGATTAAATGGTTTATTGCATTATAATATAATGTTTTTCATATATCTGTGTTTGTATATATTATGAAATGTAACGTTTTGCTAAGCGAGAGAAATAAGGTCATCTGGGTTATATAAATTGTGCTCATTTTGACCACAACTGCATACCTGTGGCCTGTTGACCAAAGCTCTTGTAGCGCTACAATAGTTGTAACTGGGCTCCCGCCACAATAGAAAGTGTTGACCTTACAATAGTTGTAGCCTACAAGAGCATCGTAACAGGCCCCAGTTCAACAAACTGCATGTATACATTCTTCAACTAAACAACACAAGTCATTAACATGATAAAAAAACATTTATTGCAGAATGGTGCATAATAGATTCATCCATGAGTCTTTGCTCCTTAGTTGGAGAGTTTCATCTTCAAACTAACAACATTACATGCATTAGATCGTAAATGTTTCTCAGATTCAGACAATGAATTGAATGAATAGCGATCTGACTAAATACCGGCAAGCATATACAATTGTATGGTATTTGACCTATTTGGTAATTTGAAAGTATTTGACTGGCTGATTCGTAAGCATATATGTATAGTATGTATAACGGCATCAATATGGCTGCCAGCCCAGGTAGATAATAGTCTGTGGTGTGATACGGAACTGTTAGCAGAACGTACCGAGTCTGGCAACGCGGTGACCCGAGCGGTGACCTGATCTGTCTTCGTGGACAGTGTATAAACCTCCCAGCACATACACACAGACCTACAAGGCACTTGGGTAAAGCTACATGAAGTTAGAACTACAGCGGCGATCAATTAGAAGAAACCAACATGTCTGCCAGTTGTCAACATATTCATCTCAAATTCATTAAGTTTTAAATTAATATCCTTCCATTGATTCTCTCAACATATCTGTCAAGTTTCACCAAGATTCTCCAAAAAAAATCCAATCCTAAAATCGTTGTTTGTCATGTGTTCCTGACATTGGTCAGAGACCATATACAGATATGGTCTCTGCATTGGTGAACAAACAAAAAAACTAGACTCTTAGTTATTTCAATAAATTACAATAATTTTGTATGATAAATATTTTGCTAGTCTATGAGAGGATTAAATGCTCTTACCACTCTTGCAGATGACAGAAAATAGAATGAATTAGTGAAGATAATAGCTAACACACATATCACAATTTGCGCAAGATTAGCCATAGAAAGATTTAAGTAACTTGGAGTATATATGTACAATACATTAGAAAACATAGATTTCATATTTGCATATATATACTATTATATACATGTATAGGGTTAGACAATAGCTCATCTTAGCATAACAAAATACACTACTATAATCTCATATTAATCTGCAACATTGTATATTTAAGATAATCTGCAAAAACAAGAAAAAGGAAATAGTAAAATATTGTAGGATAGTATATATATTTTTAAATGGTAATATTGGCTAAATCAGGACCCGGTTGTATCAAAGCTTCATTAACTAATGATTTCATTAGCCATGATACATTAACTCATAATGGTCACTTAGTGGTCACATTAAAAAGCATTGTTCAAAACGTTATTTAAAATGACATGATAGTAATGACGCCATTATCTAAAGTAGGGGTGTCCCCTAAATATTTCCCATAATTACTGTGTACTTCCTGATCTGAAAAAAGATTAAACATGTCGTCTGCGAAAAGAAAAATCGAAATAAAAAATTTGAAACTAGCGAAATAGTTCTCCTAACTGAACTTGTCGAGAGACACAGTGAGGTGTTAAATTCAAAATTTTCCACCACTATATCAAACGCAAGGAAAAACGCTGTTTGGGAAGAAATTACCGGTGCTATTAACTCTCTTGGAATTTGGAACAGGACTGTGAAAGAAATCTGAATCAAGAGGAAAGACCAAATATTCATAGCATTTGAAGATGGTAAAATATTATTATGGGAACTTTACCATTGCATCACATTAGAATACTAATAACGCGTGTTAGCACAAAGTGTTATAACACGTGTTAGTACAAAGTGTTCTAATGTGGAGACTCATTCTCACGGAAGTAGGACAACTGCTGTCATCAGCGTTTTGATTTTCATTGTATGCATAACTATGATCGGTTACTAGGAGAATGTATCATATAAAAAGTAAATAGAACTAAACAAGAACTATTAATGAGAACCAGAAATCCATCATTATGTTTACTGGTTGCAGTATGATAATAATTTACGGGACATCATTTACGGGACATCCAACTAGTCGATTTTCGCATCAGGTGGGTTTAATTTTGTTATGTGGTAAACAATTACATAATTATATATCACTCTGGATGTCCGTGCGAAAGTAAATAGCATTTCACGATACGTGCATGCATTGCTGAAGTGGACGACTTACCGGCGCGGCAATTGACAACAACTGTCCAGTATCCTAAGTTACAGAGAATGAGTCTGGAGCAGAATCAACACTTCAGATGCTGGTATATTTCCATCTATCATAAAACTACCTACATTATTTCAACATTTGTACCATCATATAATATGTTAATACATGTATAACATGTATGAACAGGTTAATTAGTTATATTCTAGCAAAATGTTTGTGATCTGCTTAAATTGGAGCAGAGCCCACAAAAAGTCTGGATATCGTTTCTCGAAGCTCTCGTGAAATATTCCCACTGCGACATAAAGCACCAATTCATTCATACTACGAGACCTTATAGCACTGTCATAGCGCTCTCCTAGACGTGGTGATCGGGCACTTAAGAAAGCGCGATGGTCTCATAGTGGATAAGAGAAGAGAGCTTCGATAAACGATACCCAGACACCATATATACAGGCTAGAACCCTACAGTGTCCCCGCAATATAACGCCCTTCGATGCACCGCCTATTCGGATAAACCATGAGGTCAGACGTGGATCCCATTTTTATTTTCGTTATTTTCCTGTATATTTAGTATTTTTTCAAATAAGTAAATACAATGTCCCCTCGATATAACACTGAAGTTGGGGTCCATGACATTATAGTACACGCCTATATACGATTTTACGGGGAAATAACGAAAATAAAAATGACCCCTCGTTATATCCAAATCCACAGTGCATCGGACAATGTTATATTGAGGGAGCACTGTATAATGCAACATGTGATATTTCATGTCACGTAGACTTCAATAAGTTCAATGAAATTTGGCTATATTCATTTAGGATATTCCATACTTAAGTTGCAAAGTAAACTACTGACCATGAACATTTTTATATAGAATAGCAGGTTATTCAGACCAGAAAGATTCAACATATCGGTATTGTTAGCATGAGAAGTTTTGAAACGGCAAACAAGGACGTGATATATATCACATGGTATACAACAGACAATGGAAAGCTACAGAACTCGTAGCAGGTAAGTACAAAGGCGCCAACACAAAACAAAGTATGAATTAAATCAAGCATATGGACATTTTAGGGATGCTTCGTTAGCTCAGGGAGAGATCAGGTCCTGAGATTACGTAACATTTTTGAGAACAAACTCATGCTCAATTCAAAGTTTTGTACACAAATCCCCACATAAAATTTGAGCTTGAGCACGAAAGCCTACTAAAAAAGTATCGTAATCTTGGGGCCCGATCACTAGTTGCAAAATGTAATCAGGAATAGGAAAGCGTAGTAATGACTGTCATTGTCTTGCTTGTCAAATGTCCTGATATTTGTCCTGATAATTTGTAATAGCCTCCTCTTTGTCATGTCATCATGACTATACCATGTCCTAGCCCCATATTCTCAAAAACAACTTGAATACAAGACCTTGCTCAACTTGAATACAAGACCTTGCTCATCTGAATACAAGACCTTGCTCATCTGAGGTTTCTCCCACTGTCTCAATGCTATAATTTGAGTAAAAACTGAACATAAAATTTAACTCAACAGGGATAGCAATTAACAATCACCCACTCACCCGTGCCATTTCTCCCAATGCTAAAGGTGTCCTAATGGCGAGTAGAAATTCATAACATTTGCTATTTGTATCACTATTCGAGCAAGTACGTTTTAAATTTCTATCCATGCCGAGTTTAATGGGGGAAATCTCAGCTAATCAAAGTCTCAAATACAAGTTTGTTTTGAAAAATCAGGGCCTGTTGAATATCACATGTCCTGTTGGTTAGGAATCTCTCTCTCTGTATGTATGTATGTTCTGATGAGTATAAATAGATTAAAACTTTCATTTCATATGTAAATCAGGGCAGCCACCGCTACAATATTCATTCATTACTCAGATATAACCATGATAACTGGGACCATTGATATACACAACACTAATGATAATGTACTAGGTATTCTTAAAACCAAGTAGTGTAGTTGTTATGGAGCACGCAAGAGGACACAAAGAATTATATTTCTTTTATCTCGTTACAACCTATTATCTTTCTGCAACGACTTATTATTGTAAGGACTTACTTTTATTATATACTTAACAGTGAAGGACTGAGATTTCTCACTCTGAGAAAAGTGACATCGTCACTACAGTGTTGAGAACAGTGTTATTGTCACTGCAGTGAAGAGAACAACTTCCGGTACTCCAGAACCCAATGTGAGCCATGATGCCAACTGGCACTTTCGTCAGTTTCCAATATTAACAGTAAATGTTTTCCATGAAGTTCTGTACGAGAGCCATACACACATGGTCTCCTGAATACAATCATAAATGATAATGCCATGTGAATGCGACAATACGAAAACCACTTTCTAATAATTACCAGATAAAAATATAACTTACTGCTAATCAGTGAATTGCATCTTTCATGCATTTTGATATCCAAGATAAATGTTGTTGTGACAAATAAGTCGTCATAAAGAAATAGCGAGTCATTTTAACGAGATACGAGATAAATAAAATATATTATAGTGTCCTCTTGTGGGATTGTTCATACAGAACAAAATGTTTTGAAACCATGTTCTAATAATTCAAATGTTTGAGTGCATAGGTATTGATGAACATCTCTGTATATCAGTAAACATGAGTAAGTTGGATGTGTTTGAGCAGTTGTCTCCCCTGTACCATACAAAACGAGGGATAGAAGATTGTCTCCTTTTGATCACATCCTTGCGTCCATGATAGATAATACATGAATGACAATAACTAAATTGTAATTCTTTTTTTAAATCAACGCATGAAAACTTTGAAATTAACTTGCCAACTAGAAAACTTGATACTGTTATTTAGCAGTTAAATGAAGAATTAATAGTAGGATAGGTTTGACATATTTTGCAAATATTCACATGATTTAATTGGTGTGTTCTGAATTAAGGGAAGCTACAGTATAAGGGTAATATAGTATTAACAGAGGACAGATACTCGGTATGAAGAATCGCCGATTAGGTCATCGTGACATTACACCATAGCACCTGAAGGCCTTCTAGAAGTTCAATTAGCAATCGCACAGTGAACAGCTTCTTCCGGACCATTGATCCTCATGTACTCAATGTCCTCAATGTCCTTCAGACTGAAGTACTGGCACTTGATGACGACATCGGAAATAGTCTATAAAATCACTGTCCTATGAACGCCAGCATCTGTGGCTTGATCAGAGGTACTCCCATTGTAAAAATTACATATGATCCTTGTGTTGAACCATCTCGCACATGTCAGCCCAGCTGTACTCGGGACTGGTACACAATCTGGTACAGACTGAACACCTCCATGCAGACCATCAAACATTGCAACTCCTCTACAGTCTCGTCAGGTTACTCCTCCCGAACTGGAAGACAACAGCTTGAACCACGTTCCTCGTGACGTCGACAAACGGCATGCATGAAATGCAATGTCCCGGCTCTAAAATGCAAGCGACATCAACCGAACAGTTTCACAAAGCAAGGATGGCAGTAGGGCTTGTCTCCCTGGTCTTTGAACGTGCCCTTGTTGAGCTGTTTCAGACAGAACGCGCACACAAAGTGCTCCGGGTGGAACTTCTTGAACATTGCCGTGATGCAGCGGCCGGTGATGGGCTTCTGACAGCTGGCGCAGAGGGAACCGCGCTTGGCGTGGTAGTGAGTCTCGCAGTACGGCAGTCCGTCGTGGTCGAAGAAGCTTCCCCCGCCGAAGTGGGCGTGGCACTCCTGGAAATACAATCAATGAATGATTGAATGAATGAAATGAATGAATGAAATGAATGAATGATTAAATGAAAGAAATGAATGAATGAATGAATCGCAACGAGAATATCTCACCCATAAGCGACAACAACAATGTACATCTGGCTAGTTAGGAGCTCCTAAACCTATCCTTAAAGTTACCACCTCATTAATTGCATTTTAGGACAGTGTCACGAGTCTTATTCATTCATAAATTGATATCTAATTTAGGAGGTGATAAACTGGGTCATAACATTATGACACCGTCATGAAAGCATAATGATAACATCATGTGGAGGACAGATTTTAAGGCAACAATAACAAAACAAACATATAGACATTCACATTGATGTATAAATGTATGTTTATTTATTTTTAAATAATAATTTACATTCAAGAATTTTATGTATCTTTTTACTTTTAGCTGAATATTGCATTTGCAGCAACTCGTTCACAGGTCATACTTTCTGTGTAAAAGTTCAGGTGAGAGAAACTATTGACTAATACTGCGACAGAGTGTTGACGACGACTCACCCAGCAGACGAAGCACTCAGGGTGCCAGTGTCGGTTCAGAGCGGTGATGTAGTTGTCCATGATGGGGTTACAGCAGCCGCCGCACTTAGGTGCGAACATTTCATAGTAGTCCTCCCTGTAACACAGCACACATTCATAATAGTCTTCTCTTTAACATAGTACAATCATCCCAGGCCCTATTTGTCAAGGCATCAATTTACAGATTTCTTTTTACATTTGTGCTTCAACCTGTTTTCAAGATTCTTTCACTAATATCACACCTTGTCAGTATAATTGATTGAATTAATGCTTTACGTCGCAGCGGGAATATCTCATCAATAGGCGACGACTGCCAGTTTATGGCAGGAGGAAACCAGTAACATCCGTAGTGCTGAATATTGCGGTAAACCTGCAAGCACCAGTTGGTATTGACAGACCAAGGATGATAATTGTATTGCCATGGTACAGTGAGCGAGTGATTATGGAGTTTAATGTCACTGTGTGGATCTTTCATCAATTTGCAATGATGCCGCGGTACAGACAGTGCATCCAATCATGATCGCATCAGAAATGTTCCCAGGTTCCCAGGAAGATATTTGAAACTGGAACCTTTGCCTCTGGGTATCCGTTCACGAAGCTCTCTTATCCACTAAGAGAGTGGTAGCACTCGCTTTGCCGATAGATAATACACTGCTAAGCGAGCGCTACCAGTCTCTTAGTAGATAAGAGAGTTTCGTGAAAGGATACCCTGAAGTACACGCGTTCTACCATTGCGCTACTACCAACCCCAATGTATGGAATGGCATATAGAATGGTGATGACGATGTAGTATTTACAGGTGTCAGTACAGAACATGGTGCTGATCACACAGAACACGGCTGTCGGTACCGGCAAGGAACTCACCTGCAGAACGCCTTGCCGTCCTTCTCGTGGAAACCCTCCTCCCCGAATGGGTGTCCACACTTCGTACAGAAGAAATGCTCAGGGTGCCACGTCTTGTTCAGAGCAGTGATGCATTTCTGAAAACACAGCGAACATACGGTCATCATACACCAGCACCAGACTTCCCAGTCAATACCCAGCCGGCACATCGCGATATACGATGTCGATACCATGTCGAATTAACGTTGAAACAACATCAGCGACGTCGTGATGTGAAACCAACGTCAATTCGAAATCGTATCGACATCGTATGTCGCGATGTGCCGGCTGGGTACACTCTTGCTGAGAATGAATGAATCATATCTTAGCAGATCAAAGAAAGAAATCAGTATTGAAACTGTGGTATAGACAGTTCTACATAAAACACATCAGACCAATACAGCTTGGTGTCTATTCTCGAAACGTTCTTACGATCTTCTTAGCCAAAGAACGTTCATAGCCCCACTTTATGAACTTTTGGGATTGTCGTACGATCGTAAGAACGTTTCAAGAATAGGACCCCCTGATGCATGCATGTCACATTATCGGTGTCTGAAGCTACTCACAAGACACGGCAACAGACAATCGTGATTTAAGTGGAAAACAAGCCAGGTCAAGGGCAAATAAATTGACTCCCTGGACAAATAAATGAGATTTCCGCAGATTCACAGAAAAATGCCATATCTGTAGAAGTGGTTAAACCAAGAATTACAAATTAAAAATGTCAGTCAGGGCTCTAGACTAATATATGCCCGATGCATGGGGGGGCAAGTTAAATTGCACTGCGTGTATCCTATTTTTTAACATACAGTCTACTTTGGTGATTGTGCAACTTGCTCTGACTATAGCCCTGCAAGCAACAAACAAAAAATGTCTAAAGTCTGGAGCGTTGTTAGTGCAAGACGCCAGCAGTACAAAGTAGAATGATAAAGTACAAGAACAATGATAAAGTACAAGAAGGATGATAAAGTACAAGAAGGATGATAAAGTACAAGAACAATGATAAAGTACAAGATCAAGGATAAAGTACAAGAACAATGATAAAGTACAAGATCAAGGATAAAGTACAAGAACAATGATAAAGTACAAGATCAATGATAAAGTACAAGAACAATGATAAAGTACAAGAACAATGATAAAGTACAAGAACAATGATAAAGTACAAGAACAATGATAAAGTACAAGCACAGCGACTCACATCTACGATAGGTCCGCTGCAGTATCCGCAGCGAGGAGCGAACAGTTCGTGGTAGTCCTTCTCACAGAACGCGCGCGAGTCTCGCTCGTAGAAGTTCTTAGTTCCCAGCATCTCGTTGCAGTGTGAGCAGGTGAAGTGTTCTATATGCCAGACCTTGCCTAGAGCCGTGATCACCTGCAACATAACATACAGCTGGTTAACCCAGAGTCTCAGGTCATAGGTCGTATTTGATCGAGTCCCGAGTAGCCCAACCATCATGTCGAATACTCCCAATCAAGGAGGTTTGGCGTGCGCCATTTAAAGGCATACAATCACGGTTGATAGACCTAGATAATGACCAAACGAATTTCAGTCTGAGACTATTTACGTTT